>PISX010006735.1:0-82488 GCA_004024625.1 Mellivora capensis | reverse complement strand
CAAATTATAATAGGGAATTTCCCTAATACGGCAAAGGAAACAAACATCAAAATCCAAGAGACACAGAGAACTCCCCCTCAAAATCAATAAAAATAGGTTCACACCCCATCATCTAATAGTAAAACTTACTAGTTTTAGTGACAAAGAGAAAATCCTGAAAGCAGCTCAGGACAAGAAGTCTGTAACATACAATGGTAGAAATCTTAAACTGGCAGCAGACTTATCCACAGAGAACTAGCAGGCCGGAAAGATCTGGCATGATTTATTCAGAGCACTAAATGAGAACAATATGCAGCCAAGAATACTATATCCAGCTAGACTATCATTGAAAATAGAAGAAGAGATAAAAAGCTTCCAGGACAAACAAAATTTAAAGGAATTTGAAAATACCAAACAAGCCCTACAGGAAATATTGAAAGGGGTCCTCTAAGCAAAGAGAGAGCCTAAAAGTAGTAGACCAGAAAGGAACAGATTCAATATACAATAATAGTCACCTTAGAGGCAATACAGTGGCACTAAATTCATATCTTTCAATAGTTACCCTGAATGTAAATGATCTAAATGCCCCAATCAAAAGACACAGGGTATCAGAATGGATAAAAAAACAAAACCCATCAATATGCCGTCTACAATAAACTCCTTTTATACCAAAAGACACCTCCAGATTTAAAGTGAGGGGGTGGAAAACAATTTACCATGCTAATGGACATCAAAAGAAAGCTGGGGTGGCAATCCTTATATCAGATCAATTAAATTTTAAGCCAAAGACTATAATAAGAGATGAGGAAGGACACTATAACACACTCAAAGGGTCTGTTCAACAAGAAGATCTAACAATTTAAAAAATCTATGCCCCTAACATGGGAGCAGCTAACTATATAAACCAATTAATAACAAAATCAAAAAACATATTGACAATAATAAAATAATGGTAGGGGACTTTAACTCCCCCTCACTGAAGTGGACAGATCATCCAAGCAAACGATCAACAAGGAAATAAAGGCCTTAAATGACACACTGGACCAGATGGACATCACAGATATAATCAGAACATTTCATCCCAAAGCAACAGAATACACATTCTTCTCTAGTGCACATGGAAAATTTTCCAGAATAGATCACATCCTGGGTCACAAATCAGATCTCAACCAGTACCAGAAGATTGGGATCATTGCCTGCATATTTTCAGACCACAATGCTCTGAAGCTAGAACTTAATAACAAGAGGAAATTTGGAAAGAACTCAAATACATGGAGGCTAAAGAGCATCCTACTAAAGAATGAATGGGTCAACCAGGAAATTAAAGAAGAATTGAGAAAACTCATGGAAACAAATGATAATGAAAACACAACGGTTCAAAATCTGTGGGACACAGCAAACGCAGTCCTGAGAGGAAAATATATAGCGATACAAACCTTTTTCAAGAAACAAGAAAGGTCTCAAATATACAACCTAACCCTATACCTAAAGGAGCTGGAGAAGGAACAGCAAAGAAAGCCTAAACCCAGCAGGAGAAGAGAAATAACAAAGATCAGAGCAGAAATCAATGAATAGAAACAAACAAACAAAAAAACCCGATAGAACAAATCAACAAAACAAGGAGCTGGTTCTTTGAAAAAACTAGTAAGACTGATGAACCCCTGGCCAGATGTATCAAAAAGAAAAGAGAAAGGACTCAAATAAATGAAATCATGAATGAAAGAGGAGAGATCACAACCAACACCAAAGAAATACAAACACTTATAAGGACATATTATGAGCAACTATACACCAGCAAATTTGACAATCTGGAAGAAATGGATGCATTCCTAGAGACATATAAACTACCACAACAGAACCAGGAAGAAATAGAAAACCTGAACAGACCCATAACCAGTAAGGAGATTAAAGCAGTCATCAAAAGTTTCCCAACAAACAAGAGCCCAGGGCCAGATGGTCCCAGGGGAATTCTACCAAACATTTAAAGAAGAATTAATTCCTATTCTCCTGAAACTGTTCCAAAAAAATAGAAATGAAAGGAAAAACTTCAAACTCCTAAAACTCATTTTAGGAGGCCAGCATTACCTTGATCCCAAAACAAGACACAGACCCCATCAAAAAGGAGAATTACAGACCAATATCCTTGATGAACACAGATGTGAAAATTCTTACCAAAATACTAGCCAATAGGATCCAACAGTACATTAAAAGGATTATTCACCAAGACCAAGTGGGATTTATTCCTGGGCTGCAAGGTCAGTTCAACATCTCAAATCAGTCAATGTGATACAATACATTAATAAAAGAAAGAACAAGAACCATATGATACTCTCAATAGAAGCTGAAAAAGTATTTGACAAAGTACAGCATCCTTTCTTGATCAAAACTCTTCACAGTGTAGGCATAGAGGGTACATACCTCAATATCATCAGAGCCATCGATGAAAAACACACAGTGAACATCATTCTCAATGGGGGAAAACTGAGAGCATTTCCCCTAAGGTCAGGAACACAGTAAGGCTGTTCACTATCACCACTGCTATTCAGCATAGTACTAGAAGTCCTAGCCTCAGCAATCAGACAACAAAAAGAAATTAAAGGCATCCAAATCGGCAAAGAAGAAGTCAAACTCTCACTCTCTCACTCTCTGCAGATGATATGATAGTTTATGTGGAAAACCCAAAAGACTCTACTCCAAAACTGCTAGAACTTGTACATGAATTCAGTCAAGTGTCAGGATATAAAACCAATACACAGAAATCAGTTGCATTTCTATACACCAACAGCAAGACAGAAGAAAGAGAAATTAAAGAGTCGATCCCATTTACAATTGCACCCAAAACCATAAGATACCTAGGAATAAACCTAACCAAAAAAGGCAAAGACTCTATACTCTGGAAACTATAATGTACTCATGAAAGAGATTGAGGAAGACACAAAGAAGTGGAAAAGCGTTCCATGTTCATGGATTGGAAGAACAAATATTGTGAAAATGTCTATGCTACCTAAGGCAATCTACACATTTAATGCAATCTTTATCAAAATACCATCAATTTTTTCAAAGAAATGGAACAAATAATCCTAAAATTTATATGGAACCAGAAAAGACCCTGAATAGCCAGAGGAATGTTGAAAAATAAAACCAAAGTTGGTGGCATTATAATTCCAGACGTCAAGCTTTATTACAAAATTGTAATCATCAAGACAGTATGGTCCTGGCACAAAAACAGACACATAGATCAATGGAACAGAATAGAGAGCCCAGAAAGAGACCCTCAACTCTATGGTCAACTAATCCTCAACAGAGCAGGAAAGAATGTCCAGTGGAAACCAGAGAGTCTCTGGGCGCCTGGGTGGCTTAGTGGGCTAAACCTCTGCCTTTGGCACAGGTTATGATCTCAGGGTCCTGAGATCGAGCCCTGCATCAGGCTCTCTGCTCAGTGGAGAGCCCGCTTCCCCCTCACCCTCTGCCTACTTGTGATCTCTGTCTGTCAAATAAATAAATAAATAAATAAATAAATAAATAAAATCTTTTAAAAAAAGAAAGAAAGAAAAAAGACAGTCTCTTCAACAAATGGTGTTGGGAAAATTGGACAGCCACATGCAGAATAATGAAATTGGACCATTTCCTACACCACACACAAAAGTAGACTCAAAATGCATGAAAGACCTCAATGTGAGGCAGGAATCCATCAAAATCCTTGAGAAATCTCTTTGGCCTCAGCCACAGCAACTTCTTCCTAGAATCATCGCCAAAGGCAAGGGAAGCAAGGGCAAAAATGAACTATTTGGACTTAATCAAGATCAAAGGTTTTTGCAGATCAAAGGTTTTTGCACAGCAAAGGAAATAGTTAACTAAACCAAAAGACAACTGACAGAATGGGAGAAGATATTTGCAAATGACATATCAGATAAAGGGCTAGTATCAAAAATCTATAAAGAGCTTATCAAACTCAACACCCAAAGAACAAATAATCCAGTCAAGAAATGGGCAGAGGACATGAACAGACATTTCTGCCAGGAGGACATCCAGATGGCCAACAGACACATGAAAAAATGCTCACATCACTCAGCATCAGGGAAATACAAATCAAAACCACAATGAGGTACCACCTCACACCAGTCAGAATGACTAAAATGCGGAGAAAGGGGAACCCTCTTACACTGTTGGTGGGAATGCAAGCTGGTGCAGCCAGTCTGGAAAACAGCATGGAGGCTCCTCAAAAAGTTGAAAATAGAGCTACCCTAATACATACATATATCATACACACACACAATGGAATACTTTGCAGCCATCAAAAGAAATAAAATCTTGCCATTTGCAGTGACATGGATGGAACTAGAGGGTATTATGCTGAGCTAAATAAGTCAAGCACAGAAAAACAACTATCATATGATCTCCCTGATACAAGGAATTTGAGAGGCAGAGTGGAGGGTTATGGGGTAGGGAAGGAAAAAGACGAAACAAGGTGGGATCAGGAGGGAGAAAAACCATAAGAGACTCTTAATCTCACTAAAGAAACTGAGGGTTGCTGGGGGGTGGGGTGGGTATGGAGAGGGTGGTTGGGTTATGGACATTGGAGAGGGTATGTGATATGGTGAGTGCTGTGAAATGTGTAAGCCAGTTGATTCACAGACCTGCACCCCTGGGGCAAATAATGCATTACATGTTAATAAAAATAATTAATAAAAAATAAAATAAAAGGTAGTAAGGAGCCAAGGCCCTCCGAGTAGCATTCTGTGAGAAATTGAATCCTGAAAACAACGACGTGAGTGAGCTTGATCACAGATTCTCCCTCAGTAGAGCCTGGAGATGACTGCACTTTGGCTGACGTCTTTCTTGAAGCCTTGTGGGAAACCCTAAGCCAGAGGGTCCAGCCAAACCACACTCGGATTTCCAACCCACAGAGGCTGGAAGATATGTGTCGTTTTAAGCTGCTAAGGTAATTTGAAATGTAGTGATAGATAAGAAATACACTTTCCTATCTTGGAATATTTCTCCTTCTTCACAAAGAAGAAGGCATGCTGCTTGCAGCTCTGTGCATTGAAAGGATTTTCTTTCTTCACTTTCTTTCAAGTCCACCCTGAAAGTGGCTGTCATGGAACTGCTGTCCATTTCTGGCTTGCTTCCATTTGCAAAGTCAACCCACCCAGAACTCAGACTTAGATTTTGTCCTTCTGTTTAAGCCGGTCATACAGGGACCCCCATATAGCATAGCAAGATACAAATTGAATGAGAAATGTTTTTGTAACTGTTGTGGGTGACATGGGGGCCTGGACTACCTGCTCACGAAGCTATCTTGTGCCTCCTGGTGTTGCTTGGGCTCAATCCTGGATGTACTAGTTCCATCTTTTAATGGACCACTGCTGGATTTGTTTGACTTTATAACTTAATGGCATCAAAATAACCCAACTCATTATAAGTTGGTTTAGGTACCTGGTCTTCCCTGGTCAAATACTTCAGGTCTATAGGGCTCAGTAGCATATCAAGAACTCTGTTTAGCTATAGACAGCATGACCATGCTCCAAAACTCCAAAAGCCTCCCTTATGGTTCTCCCATTGAGACTGACCCTAAACTCCACTTTCCACCACTGACAACTTGACCACCACAGATCTGCTGGAGTTTATGGCCCAAGCAGCTCAGTCACTTAGATTTTACTGGGTATAAAGCCCTTTCCTATTCTGGGCCCCACTCAAAGCTGGTAGTCTTCCAGGATGTCAGTATATGGACTAGCACAGTATTTAGGTGTAGGATGTGTTGCTTCCAGAACCCCAAAGTGTTATCAGTCACAGTGTTTCCTGCCTTGTAGCAGAGGATATAAGATGCAGTATTGTGCCTCTTTGGAGGCATATCCCAGCACCCCACCCTCTCTCTTACCACTGGACCCTGGAAACTGTATTGAAGTGGCAGATCTCTGAATCTTTATAGGGCTTCTCTCCCACCTGCTGGGGCACGCATACATCTCATCCAGGTCTCCAGTATGCTAACTACCTCTTGTTTCTTTTGCCTGATCAGCATGATGTTATCAATGTAATAATGTTCTGAGAGAAGTCCAGCTCTCTCTTTCAGACTATATTGTGATAAGTGGGATAATTAGCATAACCCTGGAGCAAAACTGTAATTTTTTTTTTTATCCCTTGGCTTTCTCCATCTCTAACTTTCAAGTCTGTTAATCTCAATTATACTCTTGAGAACAGGGAAATGACCCCCATTTGGATCCATGGGCCCAATGGACCCACTGCAGTTGGACTCTATCCAGGACTCTAATTATAAGCTCATGCACCTATTATTTACTCATTTTTTAAGTCTCCTCTACTAGAATATAAGCTCCTTGAGAGCTACAACTCTGTAGGTTTTAGTCTCTACTGTACCTCCTGCACTTTCCACAGCTCTGGCACCTACTAGGTGCTCAATATTTAACAAATCGATTGCATTGTTATTTTAATTTGAGTTGTTTTAGTTATGAGTAAGATTGTTTTCCTTGTTCTGTAAACTCCCTCACTGTCATCATTATCATTAAGTATAATAATAACAATAATAATAATAAATTTTACTCCCTCTGTTCCTGGCCATGAGCAATTGCTACTTCAGAGCAGTCAAAAGGGCTGATCCAATCTCAAAAATCTGGTTATCACAGGGTGAACTTGGCAGTGGTTTGCATTACTTAGAGACCAGGAATATATCCTAACCCCTTGTGTTCCTTTAACATCCTGTTGTCAGCTGTAAAGAGACATTTACATTGCATTATAATTGTCTTTTCACTTGTCTATTACTGTTCTAGATTGGATTCCTTGAAGGGAGGAACTTTGTCCTTCCACTGCATGTAACCAGGACCTAGCCCAATGCCTGACAAAGAAAGGGAAATAAGTAAGTCGATTAAATGAAGTTTGTGAACATGTATCAAGTCAGCCTGCCAGGGCTAAACAGCAAACAAAAACTTAACTTTAGATAAAAGCAGATTCTTTCTGAGCTTCCCTCTAAAATGATGCTCCATATTCAAGCACCAATGTGGAGAATGAGCCAGCTGTCTAACTGGATCAGGGCCAAACCTGGACTCAACTCTGGGGGGTTTGAAAAGGAACCTTTTCTGGACTTTCACCCTGGGGCATTCACCCCAGGGATATGTGATAAAACATCCATGTCTTTAAAAGTAAACATTCATTGCCTCAAAATAGGAAAGGATTACACTCTGTTGACAGGCTTAAAAGTTATTGATTGCACTATGCAAAAACCTGATCTTCTTACATACGTGTATGTATGTGCATTTATATGCATATTATATATGTGCAGGTGTGTACACATATATACACATGCAGGTTTAGATAAATAGTTATTACTGAAGTCTAGTTTAGCTTAGCAGGAAAATAAGAAAAGACAAATAATGGCTCAGAGATTTGCCTATATTTTTACTATGGAAGATAGTCATTTGGTAGTTCTAAATAGACCTGCTTAAGGACATATATGCCAGTGTATTTATTTAACAAACATTAATATTTACCATATTCATTGGATATCTATGTCTTAGGCACTACTGTAGGCACTTGAGAACTATTAATGAGAAAGAGAGAGAGGAAGGGAGGGGAAGAGAGAGAAAGAGCGGGCGGAGAAGGAAGAGAAAATAAGTTCTCTCCATGTGTAAACACACATTAAATACAACAAAATTACATAGTATGTTAAGTGGTGATAAGTGCTATGGAAAAAAATTGAGCAAGATAAAATGATTCAGGAGTGCCAGTGGAGGTGGTGGAGGTTGTGGCAGGAGTGTGGGAAGGTGGAGAATTAAATGGGATAACCAGATTAAACCTCATTAACTAGGTGAGATTTGAACAAAAACTTAAATGAACAAAAACTTAAAGGAGAGGGAATGAGTAAAGTGGATATCTTTGAAATTAACATATCTAATATTGTCTATAGGTCTTGCAATATACTACAGATATTTTAATTAAACTCAGAGTTTCAATGGTTATAATTAAAATGACTATCTGAATTAAGACAGATATAATTCATTTAAAAATCAGAATATGAAACAGAACTATAATTAATGAAATTTCTCCTCATTCTTTTCTGTTTGTCAAAAGAAGCCTATGTTTACCTAAAGCTTATACAAGGTAAAAACAACTAAGAGAGCTAGAGAAAGAGAGAAAAGTCAACAGAACAAATATTAACACTGCCAGGAGGCCGAAGAAATGCAGTTATATCATCTAGTAGCTTGAATATCAAGGTTTCCTGTTATATAGTGAAGACAGAGGTAGTTCAAAGGACTGCAATAATCATAAAGTGGTCAGGATATGATCTCAGATTTGTTTGATGTCACAACCCACCATCTCACCCTTGATGGTGGGCCCCACTACATTTTACTATTGCATTTGTGTCTATCATGGGAGATAAAATGTAGGTGAGTTAAATCTTCACAAGAACAGAAGAGAAATGTAAGTAGGATGTGATGATCACATTGCACTGTTACTTGGTCCCAGAACATAAGAAATGGTGACATAAGGACATTATGGTCATAACTACATTCAAATCTTGTGACACTATTGCCTTTGGAAACCAAGGCTTTAGAAATAGATATAGAGGCAACTGGACTATTTCTGAGCTACAGAAGTCATTTCAACTCAAGAGACAGGGTTGCATAAGCCAAAGTGAACCAAATGCTAAGGATGGCATGATAGAATAATGGGAAGATTCCTGGACAGAAGACAGAAGATCTGAATTCCTGTCCTGCCTCTACCATTAACTCATGTGACCTTGGGCAAGTCACTTCACCTCTATGAGACTTGGTTTCCTCATGCATAAGAGGCCCAGTGCTGTAAAGATTAAAGAATGACAATGGGTATCTTTCCTTTAGGAGCTAATGATAGGTTGTCATAAATAATTTATTTGTATATCTGTCTTTGGAACCTGAAAGTTTGATTCAGAAAGCTGAGAATAATAAACTCCAATGCTGGGGAGATAATGAATACTGAGAAGTAAGTTATCATAAATTTAGTAAGTACGGGCTAACAGGAACTCCATGGACCTCTTTTAGAACCAGAGTTACCGGAATAAGTTTGTTCTCCCAGCATCCCTCTGTGTTCTATGCTCTGTACGCTACCACAGTGCAGATGAAGAGAAGCAAAGGCCATAGCACTAAGGGCCCAGTTCCTGAACTAGGAAGGAGAAGAGAGTAGAAGAGCAAAGATATTATTAGCTCTTAGATCTATACAGTAAGCACAACATTCAGGAAAAGTTAGTCCCTGTCTAAGTGAGAGAGATTCAGAATCCCACTCAAAGCTGATTCCTCAGCATAGTTTGGAGCTAAGGGAATATTGACTGTTGAGGGCTGTTTCTGGAGTAGCACAAGCTTTGGGAGTTCCTAGTCTTTGTTTAAGCAGGAGCGAGCCTGGGAATAAGCATTACAGAAGGAGGCCAATGACAGTGACTAGTGTCCATTTAGTGCCTGGCATTTGAGCCTTGGCTGACCCACTGCTCAGGCCATGTTAGTTAGTCTGTAATCCTCTACTTTCCTGCTAGCTTTCCCTTAGAAGGGCCAGCCTTTCCTCTCATTCCATTTGCCTGAACTCTGAGGGGGTTTCAGTTTCTTTTAATCAAAAGCAGCTTGATCAGAAAGAATACCACCATGAGCCTTGCCTGCTGGCTCATGAAACAGACCAGAAACAAGAAGAGTGTTTCTTCCCAATCTCCCTACATCTGCATTCCTGGTGCCGTGCCAAGTCTGTCACAGTTGCCAGGGTGGAAAGGCACCAGACCCTTCTGGGTTTTTGGATTTTGTCTTCACAAACCAAGAGACATCTCTTCACTTTCTTGGTTTCTTGCCCCCCATTAGTGAATAGCCCCTGACCCTGTGGCACTCACTAGGGCAACAAGCCACCCCCACCCTTGAAGCAGGTGGATTTTTTCCTAAGGAAAAAGTCACCAGGGCTTCCAGGAGCAGGCAGCAACAGCAAGGAGAGGAGATCCCATTTGTGTGATGAAAGCACTGTGGTAGTTCCCAATCAATTGAAGTTCTGGAATTGGTTAAGAACATCCCATAGGGAGAGGATCAGGACATTCTAGACAATAACTAATGGTTTGTTTCTTAGAGTTTCTTCAGATCTAAGTGGCTGCTCCTATTCTCCACATTCCTTCTTCCCAAAGTATGTCCCTGGAAAGGATTTGCTGGAAAGGGATGGTCTGAGCTTGAGCTACCCATATTCAACTATTATGCCTTATCTTCTCAAAAGAAAACTGAGATTGGAGGGGTTAAAATATCCTGTCTCTACAGCTTCTGGAGCAGGGCCAAGCCCAGGAGGAGGCAGGGCCCTTAGGAATGCCAGGACATCCCTGCTAGGACAGCTTATGGACACAGCTCAGAGGGAAACCAGACCAGGCCAGTAATGCCAAGGTAGGAGTAAAGAGCCAAGTGGGGAATAGAGGTATTGCATGGGGGGCCAGAGGCCAGAGGGAAGGTCAACCAAGGTGCTGATGCCAGAGATGGAGCCTAAATAAATGGGAGTTAGGAAGGACCAAATGGATATTGAGCAGGGAGGGGATAAGCCTGGGGAGCGGAACAGAATTTATTAAGATGAAACTGGCAAGATGCCACAGCCCTTCAGTGTTCATTTAGTACACTCCCTTAATATCCTGAAGCAAGGCCTTCAGCTGTCAGCTTCTCACTGGACTTGTAGCACGTGGGCCAAGGCATTCTGGTAACAGAGAAGCAACTCTGAACCAAAGTGAGAGGGACCGCCAGAGTCAAGGGCAAAGCTAGGGCAGAGTTGGGTTCCCAGAGGAGAGGTTGGCAGTAAGAGACCAAGACCAAGCAATGGTATAGGAAATACTGGCCCATTTCATGGATGTCAAAGTCAAAGGGGCAACTAACATAGAGGAAGAGCTAAAGGGAATGGTCTCATTGAACTCTGGCAGAGACCAGGAGTGGTGTGATGGAAGATTGTTGCAATGTGGGATTGTGAAATATAAAGCTAAATCATTCAAGGAAATCTATCCAATAGGAGGTAGGGAAGAGCAAGAGATAACTCAGCCCCAGGAAATGGGGCAGGCCAAGAGATGCAGGGAAAGCAGGTACCAGCTTGATTGTGGGGTATAAAATGGGACTCCCCTGAGTGAACTCAAAAGCCCAAGAGAGGGGAACCTGAGTGGCTCAGTTGGTTATGCATCTGCCTTTGGCTCAAGTCATGAACCCAGGATCCTGGTCCCTGCTCAGCAGAGAGTCTGTTTTCTCCTTCTCCTTCCTCCACTCCCCCAGCTTGTGTGCTCACGTGTGCATGTGCTCTCTCTCTCTCTCAAATAAATAATAAAATCTAAAAAAAAACCCAAAGGTGCAAGAGAAGCAAGTAGAAGAGAGCTATAATGGGGCACCCAGGGGCATCCAGGGAGAATGATTGCCTAAATATGTAGAAGCACCTGGGTCTTATTTCAGTCTGAGAACCAAAGACCATTTCCAGACTTACACCGACCAGTAGGGCAATGTTATTCATGTTCTTGATAACAAAAGCCTTCCCAGTCTTGGGATGGAAAAGGCAGGCTTTGAACATCTGGATGCTAATTATGAACAGTGGGGTTGAGATGAGGGCCAGTATGGAACCTAACAAAGAAGGACTCAGGGAGGAGCCAGCAAAAACTCCAAGGCTCAGTGGGACTTAACCTACCTCCTGGGGGCAAGAAATCAAATGCTGCTGTATTCAGATGCCATTCTCATATGCCACTGCCAAGACTGTAAAGAGGTACATTCTTTCCAGGGACCACTTTGGCCATATGTCAAAAGATCCATAAAAATATGCCTAGCCTTTGAACAAAACTTCCACCTCTAGGAATCTAATCTAAGAAAATAAGGATTGATACAAACTCAGCTTTATGTACAAGAAAGCTCACCATCTTGTTATTCATGCTAAGGAAAATTAGAAGTAATATAAACATTCAATGGTAGGCTAATGTAAAGAACTTCTGGAAAATGAATCACTATGTGATCACACTAAATCACGCCTTTGAAGAATCCTAAATGGCATGGGGAAATGCTTATGTTGTAAAATGCTATGTGGGAAAACAAAAGCAAAATAAAACAAAACAAACAGAAGTAGAAAGTGGTATACATAGGAAAATTTCAGTCTTTGAAAAAATTTATATATATATATATCTTCAAATGCACAAAACTAAAAAGAGGAATACTAAAGCATTAATAATCACTGTCTTGAGTAGGGATGTTATAGATCCTGTTAAAATTCTCACCAATTTTCTAAAATGAACCTGTGTTATTATAAACAGAAAACAGAAACATACCATATAATACCTAAGCAGAATTAGGGCATAGGGAGAAATTCATTATGTTGAGGAGTTCTGCCTTCTTGTTTGACACTTCATAATCATACCACAAAATAACGCATGAACACACGGTCTGCAAGTCTTCTAACATCTTTAGAGCACTGCGGGTTCTGATTGCAGATAAGCTGGACACAGAAGACCCCAAATCTTTGACTTCTAAATTACTGAAATCTTTAATTCTGTTAAATGTAGCTACATTTGACCCATTTGTTTAACACAGTAAAGACAAGTGAGACCGAACTTTGTTGAAACCAATGCAAATATTTATTACTACATCGCTGAATGGATCCAGTATTATAACCCATGTCTCTTGATTTATAAGGCATGTCAGAACTTCTACAGCAAGTGGATTGGGAAAGGGGAAAGAGCAGAACTGGGGTAAAAAGGACTAGCCAAGCTATGGTAATGAGCAGGCCAAGTGTCAGTGTCCAACGGGGGACTGAATACTCGGGATCACTGTGAGGGTATCCAAGAACTCTAATCTGATGGAACTTGGCACTGGCACATGGTGGTTTCATAGACCGTTTTTTTTTAATATTTCGAGAATAGAGAGGTATTACCTTAGTTAATGGAAGGAGTCAGATGGATAAGATGGTGTTACAGGGATGAAAGATGTAATGGCTGTACAACTGTGCCTCACAGAGACAGAACAGCATTTAAAAACTAGAAGCTGCTTTAGAATGCAATGCAGCTTGAGGGGTCCAATGAGATCCTGAGCACCCATTAACCTGACTGTAATGCCCTGTCTCTTTTACACTTAGCCTGTGTTTTCACTGTTCCTGCCTTTTACTGCCAACTTCATGTGTTCTTTTTGTTTCATGGCTTCTGCTCACCATCTGTTGCCTTCATTGTTTCTACTTTCTGTGTCTTTCCAAATTCTGTCCCTGCTACCAACAACAGGGGCTCTCCAGAGACTTAAATTCTCTAACATAGAAGGTCTTATTTGTGCTGTTGCTTACCTTCTTCCTCATTGGGTAGGGCTCTCCTGCCTGATTACTTCATAGAACATTGTTAGGTCCGAAATGGGCTGCTCTTGGATGAGACAAGCAAATGAGGTAGAATCAGCTGGGTGCAGGACGTAGAAACTGTGGCTAGTTTTTCTCAAAATGGACAAAAGCATTCTAAGAATTGAAAGTATAAGAGATTCCTCCCTGGTCGCACAGAGTCCATCCAATTTGAGACAGACCCTAGCCAGAGCTTCGAGTAAGACAGAGATCTGCCCTTAGAGAAATGAAAGCTGGTGAAGTTGTGGGAATCATAGTCCCATAAGAGAAATTGAGTCAGATGCCAGACAGGACACACATGGCAGAAAATGGGAAAAGACTACCACATAATGCACACTCCAATGTCTATGGCTCATCCCAGCCATATTGGATTTCAGACTTGGAATAGTAGATTGGTTAATGAGCTTCCTATCACAACCAGTCTTGGTCAAGATTAGTTTAGAACTGAGCCATTTTGAATAAACACACTGGATGCCTCTGGTCTTCTGTTGAAATTCCACAGATGCTTTCCCCATATCTAGGGAGGGAATTTTGCATCCCTGAAGAGTATATTCTTTACCTAACAGTGTGTTAGGAAATACTTTCTGAACTTTTGACTTCGGGATCCTGAATTTAAATAGTCAACACAAATTCCTCCATTTTATTCTGAATGGGCATCACAGTATTTAAATTTTTTTCTTTAACATGAGAACTGGTTTCCTGTGGCTGCTGTAACAAATTACCACAAATTTGGATGGTTAAAAACAATAGAATTGTGGGGCAGCTGGGTGGCTCAGTCACTTGAGCATCTGCCTTTGGCTCAGGTCATGATCACAGGGTCCTGGGATTGAGCCATGCATCGAGATCCCTGCTCTCTCCCTCTGCCCCTGCTTGTGCTCTCTCTCTCTCTAAAATAAGTAAATGAAATCTTAAAAAAAAAAAGAAATTTATTCTCTTACAGTCCTGGAGGCTTGAAGTCCCAAATCAAGACATTGGTAGGACCATGCTTCCTCTGAAGGTTTTAGAGAAGAATACTCTTGCCTCTTCCTAGCTCCTAATGGTTGCCAGCAGTCCTTGGTGCTCCTTAGTTTACAGTTGCATTTCTCTAATCTATTCATCTTTATATGGCCATCTCCTCTCTTCTTATAAGAATTCTAGTCATCAGATTATGGCTCACCCTAATCCAGTGTGACCTCATTTTAACAAATTACATCTGCAAAGACCCCTTTTCCAATGAAAGTCATATTCTGAAGTTCCAGGCAGACATGAGTTTTTGGGGCCACACAATCCAACCCAGTATAACATGTTAAATATTCCCCAATTTTTGGTCAAGTAAATAATGGAAAGAAAATCCTATGCTTTTCTTAGTCTCCATTGGGTGAGGTCTATTTCTTATTTATATTTCTAAAATGGATACAGGATACAGAGATGCCTAAGATCATGAAACCTTAAATCTTTAACCAACTGCCTATCATCACCATAGATTCTCAAGCAATCTGAGCAGAAGGGACATCTGGCAAATGAACACTGCTTATAACTAACTGGAACTTTGGCTCTAAACTTCCAAGGAGCCCCCCCTTTCTAAGATTTGAACCATTGAACCACTGGGCCTCTGGTGTTAAGCCCCGAATAAAAGCAACAAAATGTCTTCTTATAGATTCAAAGTCAAGATTATAATTTTCCATAGTGACAAGAGATCAAAAAGGATTCACTCGAATGAAAAAGTGTCCCAAGGGGAAAAAAGTTGATCTCTCTCCCTCAGGAAGCCACAGATACTAAGGATAAAGATATGGGCTTTGGAGTCAACTTTGACATGAGTTCAGATCCTGATTTTGCCACCTACTTGTTGGAGAATATTGTTTAGGGTAGTTTGTCTTTTAAGTCTCAGTTTCCTCATTAGGACAATGGAGATAATTAATATCTTCCCTGTAGAACTATGGTGAACAGTAAATGAGATCATCTATGTAATACTTTTAGTACATGTGAATTGCTAGCTATAATCATTACTAAAGGCTACAACAACTGGCCCAAATTGCTCATATCAGGCCTTTTAACTCATGAAGCCCACACTGATTTCTACTGGAACTTCCAAGAGCAAGAATGCCCTCTCATGTAGGAAGTATTCAAAGACCTTTTCTCGCCAGCCACATGAAGGACAAATTCTCCACAGGGCAAACCAAAGAGCACTCTCATATCAGCCAGACATATTAACCTAGAACTTACAAACTGGTGGATTCCATGCCAGATTCTGCCCCTCATGAGTTTTCATTGGTCTTGACAATATTTTTAAAATTTTGGAATTTGTTGCCTATGTTAAAAATCCAAAGATGTTCTTTAAAAACCCAAATTTCTGAGTTGAAAAATCAGAAGACCAGGCAATATTATGCCTAAATCTTCCCATGAATAGAGGGTCTATATACCATATTTTAAAAACTGGAGCACTTTTGAGAGTGAGAGGAGGTTCTGATAATAATTATGCCTGAACAACAGGCTTTAAGTGAAACTGCTTGAGGCAAATAGGGATACATGGTTGGTCACCCTACCCATTACCCCAGTGTTCTGGAGCTAAGTAGGAATGAATGCCTGCCTTCTGGCTCTCTCAGTTAGCCCCTACCTCTAGGGTTTTGAATTTCAACCTCCATTTTAATACCTTTGTATATCATGCCTAGTAATTGGTCCTATGTCACTACAATCAAATATCCCTGATCTGGGCTTCTATCATCTTCCTTCTCTAAGAAGGAAAGAGTATGATATGAGTCATCAATCAATGCATATGCTGGACTTCATTCACGAGCTATCAGAGATTCTTATAGAACTTCCAACAGTATAGTAACACCTATGTAATGTCATTAAAACTTTGTCAACATCCAATGTCTTATTAATTAGTCCTTCTCTGCATCTATAGGTCATGTATCATTGGGTTATGTCATATATGTCACAATAATCTACATACATTGTAAGATTCTTTTTTTTTGACATTGTAAGATTCTTGAAGTGCCCTATGAATCATAAAAGGATTGGTTTAAGAGGAACATAAACTAATTATTTGAAAATTCTGAATTTTTAAGAAGTCCGCATCCAATGACTGGATTATGTTCCAAAAGTTTGCTTGTAAGTTTAGCATAAAGAATCAAAAGACATATTCTTATAAAATAATGCTGTCACCTCTCCACTCCATACACTTATACCCCAAGTAAAATGAATTATATATATTATAAAATAAATACACTGTAGTGTATCTAAACATTAGTACTGGGTACTAATCTATCCCTGGGTATTGGTAGTTTGAATTCTGTATGTAAGAGGAAGTATCTTCTAATTATTATTATTTTTTTTAATTTGTAAGTACTCACTCTTTAGAAATTCTGAACCAAGGCCAGTAGTGGGAGAAGTAATTTATTGAGGTGGTTTCTCTTCTGCTCATTTATACGTGCAAAATGTTTATTCATGTAGCATTTGTAAAATAAGCGTAATACATATAATAAATGTCAAAGTTCTCTATTACCTAGAATATTTGATGTACAGAAAAAAACATAATACAGAAATATAGAGAAAATGTCATTCTTTGATCAAAGTAGATTATTTGAAACTTATGGTATGGGATAGGATTATTTAGAGCTGGTGGGTGAGTTGGAAAGCATCCTGCTTGAAGAGATAGGTGGCCTTGTTTTGAGTTCAATCTCTGCTATTAACTGATTGTGCAACTTTGGGTAAAATAGTTTACCCTCACTGAGATACAGCTTTCTTATCAGAAATCTGTATTTGTGATAAAAATATTTATATTTAATAAAATATAAAATATAAAAATGTTTAAATAATTTATATTTCACAGACTTGTTTTGAAGATAAATTGAGGTAACCTATGTGATAGAGCTGCATATGCTGTGAAATGCTGTGAGAGAATAAATAGAAAAGTGAATGAACATCTTTTAAGCTCTTATTATGAATGAAGAAATGTGATGGAATTGCGATTATTAACTAGCTACCAATACTAATTGAGTGGCAGCAGTGGTATCATTACAATTGCACCTCTAAATCTTCCTCTCATTAGATACAAATGAAAAGACCAGATCATCTCTTCCACTCTGAGCAGAAACCAATCTCCTCCTACTGAAAATACTCACAGAACAGCAGGCTTGTAAACATCCTGCCTTCTGATTTTAATGACAATATTACAATGGAGATGAGGCCACATCCTGGCCTACTCCCCAGAGTAGGAGTGATATTGACTCATTGCGAATATTATGAAGAAGAAATACCTTCTTAAAGGGTTAGATAATGGCAACATTCAGCCAGACTTGGACTTTATATTTTTATGGGGCAGGGGAAGGAAACGGTCTTGGGTCGAACTAGAACCTATTAATGGTATTATTATTTGATTCCTAGAACTTACATGGCATTGTGTGTTGGTTTGCTGCAGATGCCATAACAAAGTACCACAGACTGGGTGGTTTAACAGAAATTTATTTTTTCACAATTCTGGAAGCTAAAAGTTTAAGATTGAGGTCTTGGTGTGGCTGGTTTCTTTTGAAGCTTCTTTCAGCTTATAGATAGCTGTCTTCTCCCTGTGTCTTCACATGGTCTCCCTGGGTGTCTTTACATGGTCTGTGTGTTTCTATGTCCTAATCTTCTCTTCCTTTTTTTTTTTTTTAGACTTATTTATTTGAGAGAGAGAGAGAGAGCATGTGAGAGCGCGGTAAGGGGGAGAGGGAGAGAGAGAATCCTGAGGCAGACTCCCCTCTGAGTTGGAGCCTGATGCAGGGCTTGAGCCCAGGACCCTGGGATCATGACCTGAGCTGAAATCAAGAGTTGGCCACTTAACTAACTGAGCCACCCAGACATCCTCTAATCTTCTCTTCTTATAGGAATATCAGTCATATGGTATTAGGGCCCACACTAATGGCCTCATTTTTAACTTAGTACCTTTTTAAAGACCTTATCTCCAAATATAGTCACATTCTGAAGTATGAGGGGTTAGAACCTCAACATATGAATTTTGAGGGAATGCAATTCTGCCCATAATACCTTATAAGGTAAATCAGTGATATTTGTTCTAAAGAAATTTTCCCTGTGCTATGTCCTTTATCTTTTCCTTATCCCTCCAGTCTTGTCCCACCCCAACTACAAAAACCACCTAGCCCCTTCAGTTTCATAGCACTTCAAACACTATTTCATGAATATAACATTGCTACTGACATTGGAAGCTCCATTTCACTGACATGGTGTTCAAAAAAAGTTTGTATAGATTAAAATACCAGTTCTTCATGAAACATCTTCAAAGAGTCCTTCTAGAAGCCACTCTTCCTTGACCCACATTCTATGCTTCTACTTATTTTAGTATCTAATCTAATAAAGGTCTATATCAAGACTTCTTGTCTACTGGTCTACTCATTTCCTTAGATTCTGGTTTCTTGATAAGCTTGTTTTATCTTTTAGTCATTCTTCCAGAATGGAATTCCTTTCTCCACCCCCCCCCCCTTGATTCTTAGTCATTACCCAGAAGGAAGTCATTAGAAGTGGGCTTGATCTTGTTCTTCCAGCTAAGCATATTTGTCTTCATCTATTCACACAAGAGATGCATGTTTCAAACCTTGTAGCGCGACTCAGGCTAATTCCTAAGTAAGCCAACTTACAGTCTTGATGCCTTGTTTGCCACTCCATTTGTTCTCCACCCTGAATATACTAAGCTGATGGTTTCAGTGATGTTACATAACAGGGATTTCATCAGCTTTCTGGCTAGTAACATATATGGTTATGTTTGTGACCTCATATACTCTAGGACCATGTAGCTCCCAGACAAAATTTAATTATACTGATGAGCATCCTAAAATGAATACATCATCAAGCATAATAACAATGTCAAATCTATCATTGACAAAAGACACCAGTCCATCAGTGATAATCAATTAATATTTTCCAAGGTCTTTGAAACAGAAGAGTTTATAGACATTTCCAGACACCAATAAGAGTTAATAGAATTATTAACTCACAAGACTAGTTTTTTTCCTTGTATTTTCTTCCTTCTAATTTAACCCCCAGCTACTAAGATAATTTCAGAATAGTTTGTTTTTTAAATTTTTTAAAAGATTTTTATTTATTTGTCAGAGAGAGAGCACAGGCAGAGGGAGAAGCAGACTTCTCGCTAAGCAGGGAGCCTGATGCTGGGCTGGATCCCAGGACCCTGGGCCCATGACCTAAGCCAAAGGCAGATGCTTAGCCAACTGAGCTACACAGGTGTTCCAGAAAAAAAATAGTTTAAGTCCAGGTACGTAAATGATGAGATAATAACAGTTCTTCTGATGCTATAGAATGCAACCTCCTCTTGAATAAACTTAAAATGAGACTTTGCTGAAACAGGTTTGTAAAACTAAATATTTTTCAACTTTTACAAGCAGCCACTTCCCAATCCTCTGGCAAGCATGTCACAGGCAGCCACCCCTATATAAATACGCAGTTAGAAAGATAAACACTCATTAGAGTCCCTAGTGGTAGCATTGTTTCTCAGGGTTCAGCAATATTTGTTCAGTAAGTAGATAAAGAAAGAGATTAGCAATGTTTCCATTGGGCTTTACTCCTTCCTAAAGCCAGCCAGCCCTCTCCCTAGGAGCAAGGCAGTAATGTGTGTGTGTGTGTGTGTGTGTGTGTATTCCAGAATGTCTTAGGACAACTTTCTGCTTCAAGAACAAACCAAACTCCTCATTGGGTACATGCTAAGTCATTCATTTTTTTTTAGGACATTAATTTTAGTAACTTAATAAGTCAGACTTCCAAAATAATAGGAGTAAATCTGTAGAACAAATTTCTTATTTAAACATGTCAGTATAGCTTAAATATTTACACATGAAACTAAAAATGAGTTGGGTGAGTGTTCTAATCTCATTTCATAGATTTACAGACTGTCTAAGGGCTTAATCTATCAGTTAATGTAGCAAGAGCTCTGGTCTTGGTTCCAACTGAATTAAGGCAACGATTAACCATATGATCTTTGGGAAAGCTGGGCTGGGCTTACTTTACAAAATAAAGGAGAATGGAGAAGATGAGCTCTAATATCACTCTGACTCCAAAAATTTATGATATGTTCTTGGGAAAAATAGATCTCATCTTCCTATCTCATAATGTTTTGGTGAGATTAAATGACAGGATGCACTCCAAAGCATCATGTTGACCATGGAATAGAATTCACAGGTGAGGGGTAGCTGTATTTGCTTTCTTAAATCAGCATTTGGCAGAATAAATGAAAGAAAAACAATAGTAGAAAATATTTGCCCCTCCACTTAAAGAAGGAAGGAAATAATTTTAGATTCTAGAGTTATTTGTGGCTCTTTCAGATAGAGATTGGGTGAAGTAATTAAATTTGCCATGTGTTAATATGTTGGTTCTGAGCAACTAATGTAAAATCTTTGACAAACAAAGCAATATGGTTCTCTTATCTGATTAAAATTTTCAAAATGTTAACAAACTAATCTTTTCAAAAGATTAATCTAGTATTTAGGTATATGTTATTTTCTTTAAACTTTTTCATTGTTAATTAATTTCAAGTACTTTTCCAGGGTCTGGGGATACAATGGTGAACAAAACAGGCAGAGTCACTTCTACCAGGGAGCTTAACTTCCAACACTCGTAAGGGAAAATAAAAATACATACTAATAACTATACCAAATCAGTAGAGGGATAAGTGACATGGTAATATTTAAAACAGAGTAAGAAAGATAGGGGAGTATCAAAGAAGGGAAATACTGTTTTCTATGGATTGGCCAGAGAATACATCAATGATAGGGAACAACAGGAGACTGGGAGGGAACAAAGAAGAAGTCATGTGGATACAGTCCAGGTAAAGGGAACAGCAAAGGCAAAAGCTCTATGCAGGAGGGACCTTGGGGTATCTGGGAAACAGCAAGAAGGCCAGAGTGGTTGAGTAAAAATGAGAGGAATGATTCCCAAGGAAATCCAAGGAAAGAGCAACTTACCGTCTTCTTAACGTTGACTTTAAGTCCAGCAAAAACTCTTTTTTAAAAAAAAGGACTTTATTTATTTATTTATTCATTCATTCATTCATTTGAGAGAAAGAGAGAGCACATCCACAAGCTGGGGGTGGGAGGTGCAGAGGGAGAGAATCTCAAGCAGACTTCCCACTGAACACATAGCCTGACATAGGCCTTGAGGCAGTGTTCAATCCTAGGACCCCAAGATCACGATCTGAGTCAAAATCAAGAGTCAGACACTTACCTGACTGAGTCACTCAGGCACTCAAGTCCAGCAGAAACTATTGAACTTCTTCTGTTTTGTGCCTCAGTGTTTCATTTGTAAACTGGGGAGGATAATGGTACCTCATAGGCTTGTGAGAACTAAATGACTTACTAAATATAAAGAATAATTAAGATAGTATCTACCACTGAGTAGACCATGGAAGGCTAGTTTTTATTACTGTCATCATCATCTCTTTATTCACAACAACATCGATAATTCAATTTTTTAAGCCAATAGTATTATTTTGTGTCAACCATTAATTATTGGGAAAGTTTCCTTACACATGTTCTTAGGACATTAGGTAAGGTCATGGTATGTGATGACTCAAGTGCAGAGGTTCATGTCATCAAATGTCTCACAGAGAACTTAAAATACATGGAAAAGAACTGGGGTATGAAATTTAATATGTTAATTTAGACATAAAATGAATATGATATATGCATATACTCACTGGAGTTTTTCTTTATTTTTTTCAATCTTAGTTTACTCTTGATGGCAACACAGAATTCTTGGATGTTTGCAATCTCTTTCACATTCATTTCCAGCATGTGGTCTGAATTGATTCCTTGTTTCTCAATTACAACCATCATGGAATCAAGATTAATAACCTGCTCGGTGAGTTTTGTACACTTTGGAATCTGGAGCCTTTGTACTCATTGTGGCCTTTCTGGCTCTCTGTGGTTCTTTCTAAATGCTCCTGCAGTGAAGGTCAAGGACAACAGCAAAGACAGGGAACCTGCCTGACTTTGGGACATCCCTACCTGCTTCCATTATTTCTTCTCTTCTCCCAGGGATTTAATCGTGGTTGAGGAGAGTCTGGAAGTGGATTTAAAGTTCACTAATAAAACTCCTGTGCTTAGAACAATGCCTGGCATATTGGGGTACTCAATAAGTATTTGTGGAATAATTAAACATATGATAGGTCTGGTGGACCATGCTGCACTCTCCTAAACAGACTGTCACTGAAGCATGACTGAGAGATAGAGCACCTGTCTACTGTACTATCCTGTGGAGCTGGAGTCCCATCTCCTCCTGTCACATGGAGCATCTGACTACATTATCAGGCCCTTCAACTCGAGGCACAGGGTACGGGGGCAGGCTTTACTTTAGTGGCCATTGCACTTGGTTTCACTAGTTTCAAGAGATTGAGAAGAGCTTATGGAGAAAGAAAGAAAGAAAGAAAAAAAGAAAGAAAGAAAGAAAGAAAGAGGAAAGAAAGAGGAAGGAAGGGAGGGAGGGAGGAAGCGGGGGGAGGTAGGAAAAGAAGAAGGGAAGAAAGGAAGAAAGGAAGGGAGGGATGGAGGGAGAAAAGAAAGAAAAAAGGAAAGAAAGAAGGAAGGAAAAGATATCCTGGAAAGATTTTTATTTCTGGCCTCACTGGTCATTCCCTCAACATTTCTTCAGAAAATACTTAGTAGGTGTCCCTACTGTATTGAACATAGGCCAAAGTAACATAACACTGTAGACCTGTATACAACCAAATAAAATACTTCATAAAAATCACAAGTGGCACAAAAATAGAATTCTATATACCATATAATGTCAAATGGGAGGATTGATTTTCAGTGAAGAGAACAGGAAAGTTTCAAGAGAAGAAGTGGTATTCTCTTTATCATGGAAAGAATGAAGAACATTTCAATCAGCAGAGTGATTATTTGTGATTAGTAAATACTAGAATATTAGCAATAATAGAATAATAGCAATATTATACCACCTGTCAGAAAGTTTCATCATTAATCCAGCATCCAAATATGTCTCTGAATTTTTGTGATTCCTTGTGTCCCAAAACTGTAACTCTGAGCCACTCGAACCAAGAAACACCTACAGGTAAGAAAAAGTCAGTTTCTAAGACCATGAGCTGGGACACTTTCATAGTATTTGGTGGATGTATTGTATTTTCTTCCTTCTTTTCTTTACTACACACATGAGAGATCTGTCCCAGATGACAGATTTTTGATGTTCATTCTTTCTCAGTTAATAATTGTATTTATTTTATTGCAGAAATGAATTACCATCTTTCTCTGAGAATGCTTTCAAGTATCATGTTTCTCCTGACTAATGATGAAAACTAGAGACTGTGACAGTATATTTGAGAAAGATTTAAAGGGAGGATGAGATTGAGACTTTTTTTTCCCAAATTCCATTCCTATAATTTTGCCCCTTTATTCAGCAAGTATTCATTAACCACTTGCTTTGTCTCAGCCTAGACAACAGAAAGAGTATTCTTGGCAGAGCTATTAAGTGTTACTAATTTATACTGTAACTATTCAATAGAAATGCCCTCCTTTTTTTCCATATATGATGTGTGATCCAACATCTAGTTAAGGCTTTAATTTTGGTTGTTCGTTTCCCCAACAGCGTGGATGAGTCCCATTACTCAAGGAGCATTTGGTGGTTAAGAAGCAAGCAGCATAGTCAGGACACATACATTCAACTAGTATTTACTGAGCCGGGTACTATATATAAAATATAATGTTATGTGTAGTTTAGTTTTCTGAAAATGACAAACAGTAGAAGATAGAAGAAAGTGGGTCAGTTTTAAAGTTCAGCACATGTATTTTTGCTCTGAAAAGGAGAAGGCAGGTGTGGGAAGGAGGCAGACAAAGCAAGCTGAAGATCAGATTGCCCACTGGGAGAAATTCAGTGCCCACCAAAGAAATGTCCACTTAAACAAGGACAGAGTATCTGCTACCTGCTGGACGATACAAAAGGTGACTCGTGCCTGAGGTTCGCTCCGCCTGTCGTGCCGCAAGCCCCACACTGTGGCTAACACATCCTGCAATGTTGAGGACAGCCTGCCGGCTGGAGTGCCTCTAACAACCCGCGCTCCGCGTGCTGGAGCCGACAGCCGCCCCCACCTGCGGCCGGGCGCCGGAGCCCCGCCCCGCTCGGGCGCGCGGGCCAATGGGCTTGGGCTCCAGGGGGCTGGCCGCCGCAGGGCGGGAGGTGCGAGGCCCGGGGGGGCGGAGCGAACGGGGCGGAGCGAGCGCGGCAGCACCGTGGGCCCGAAGCTGCTGGGGCGGCGGCGGTGGCAGCTTGGCCCGGCGTCCGCGGGTCGTGGGGGATGGGGGTGGCGAGCTCCAGCCCTCGGCGGAGGCGGCGGCGGCCGTGAGTTCTGGGCGGGCGTCCGCGTCCGGGACGCAGGATGGAGCGCCGCGGTGAGTGTGGGGCTGCGGCGCCAAGTCCGGCCTCGGCGGCGGCTGGGGCTCGGGGCTGGGGTGGTCCGCGGTGCGGCGGGCGGGTTGCGGTCCAGGGTTTGGGTGGCCCATACGGCGACCCCGAGCCGGGGCGGCGGCGGGCTGCGCTGGGGGTCGGGCTCTTGTCCTGGTGCTCCTGGTCGTCCGGGAGGGGTCCGACGGGGCGAACGGCTCCTGGGGCGCGGCAGGAGCGGAGGAGCGGGGAAGGGCGCGAGCAGTCGCTGCGCGGACACTTCGGACCCCGGTTGGGTGTCCTGAGTTACGCGACGCTGCGCGGCCGCCGCAGAGAGGCTCGCCGGACAGACTTAAATCCCGTTCCAGGTCCCCCACCCCCGACGCCCCTCGCCCGCCCCCCCCTCTCCCCGCCCCGGAGCGTCCGGCAGCCCTTCTTCCTTTCGTGTCCTCTTCGCCTCCGTGCGCAGTTCAGGGGGTGCTTTACCTCTTAACCTATTGGTTTCCTTCACTGGGACTTCACGATCGTCTTCCTCGCTTGGGGATCTTTTGGGAAGTTTGGTGGCGGTTTCTGAAATTTCAGTCTGACAAATCGCAAAGGTGAGATAAAATAACAGACATCTCGTATTCCATATCTACCTTTTCTTATCACACTTATGTCACCTAGGCCCAGGCTGTTTATTATTTGGAGAGGTGGGGGAAGAACTGTAGGTAGAAAAACACTTTCTCTTTCTGAGTGCCCCCACTTGTGCTTCTCTGTCACTCTCCACACCGCTCCCCTCTCCCTCTTTTCCCCCAGTAACTGTCCCTTCACCACCACCCCCTCCATACAGGATCTATTTCGCTTTTTCACTCTTTACAGACAAGGGTGAGGCGTTTTTTATTTGTTTTTGTTTTTTGTTTTTACCACTACCCCTTTGTACATTGGGATTTTGGGATTTTTTTGATGTCCTCAGTCTTCTAATGTTGGGTATTTGGGGATAGTTAAGTGTTTGGTGAAATTTCCAAGACCGTGATGGAGCCAAAATTGCCATAGAGCTTTTGTTTCTCTTTTCCTTTCCCCTTTTAGTGGGAATTAGCTTTGCATCTTCATTCCGTTTGTGAAAGGGGTTTTCACTTCAGGAAAAAGAATTCATGAGTAAAGAAGTCAGAACAAATTATGAGAATCTTGGAGATTTAGATTCCTTTCTTCAGAGATTTCTTCAGAGATTTCTTCAAGCAGTTTGCCAGAAATGCATAATTTAAAAATGCTCCCTGATTGTAGGAACAGTGCAAGTGAAGAGCCCTGACGCCTAAAATTCATTAACTTTATTGTATGAATAGCTCTGGTCTCCTGATTCTGAGAGGGGTTTGAGAGTGAATTTGGAGGAAAGTAAGGTAGGCCTGGGTAGAAAACGTTTCAGTCCCCAAATCTATAGGAAATAGAACTTTGGCTGAGATGGAGACAGCACTGTTCAGCAAATCTGTGGTGGCTGGTCTTTCCCACTCTTCCCAGCTGCCTAAAATAGAACATCCACCTAAATTATCGGTGCCTTCACTTCCCAGCTGTAGAAGCCCTTGACCTAGGAATGTGGGCTTCTACAACTGCTCTTGGTCCCAGGAGTGAGCACTATGTTGAACAAAGCTCACACCCAGAAGTCCCCGTGGAAGGATTTGCATTCCTGTGCCATTGGTGATTCATTCAGCAGTTTCATCCCACTGTACATCAGTTTCATCCCACTGTACATTAGACCAGGGTCCTGTGGAAGCTTTCATAGGTAATTACAAATTGATAGGGCCCAAGGCATAATATTTTGGGTTATCCAAGAAAAGTATATTGAATGTCCTATAGGAAAGTAGAGGGATGATTGTATTTTCTGTGAAGGGAATGAAAAGGCTTCTTGGAAGAAATGATGTTGTGTGTGAGATTGAAATTAAGAGAATAATTTTAGTAAGCACAGAAGGCAGAGAGACCCTTCTGGACAGAATTGCTGGTTATCTGTAATGCATACCAGGATGTTAGTGATCAGCTTCCGTGATTCTGCTTTGAAGGCTCTTTTGTTTGTTTTTAGTTTGCTACCTCAGCTCCAGATGATGATGAGCCACAATACATAAGAACACATCGATGTGTAAAGAAACAAGGAGGTTTAAAAGGAGGGTCAGGAACACGTTTTGGTACATGAGGATTTTTGTGGAGTGTTTACCTTTCCTTCTTTGTCTTTATTATTACTCTGATAAACAAAAGCCATTTGCTTATACTGCCTCCTTAGATACGAATTCTTCTTTTTCTTAGAAAATGTTTCAGTATTTGTCATTGAGAAAATTTTTAAATACCATAGTCTTCCTTCCCAAGGAGGGAGATGGAAAATAGTTTGAAAAGTATTAAGGAAGGGAGTCAGTTGAGTTTGAAGGACTACTCAAATGTAACATTCTGTAATTTTATAATTTATTTATTTAATATTCATTGACCACTAGCATGCTATCAGATTTTTATACACTTTGAGTGAGTTTAGACAAACGTGTATTCCCATGTAATCACCTCTGTAATCAAGATCTTAAAACATTGCCATCACTCCAAAAAGTTCCATCATGCTCATTTGGAACTCCCCCACCCTCACCCCAGAACTCCTGTCCCCAGGCAACCAGTCATGCTTTTTGTTACTAAAGATTAGTTTCATCATCTTCTAGAATTCATGTAAATGGAATTATACAGTATATATTCTTTTGTGCCTGGCTTCTTTCATTTAACATAATGCTTTTGAGAATCATTTATGATTTTTGCCATATCATGGATATCTGTTGTTAAATACTATTCCGTTGTAAGGCTATATCATAATTTGTTTATGCATTCATCTGTTGATGGACATGTGGTCTTTCTCCAGTTTTTGACTGGAGAAACAAACTGGAAAACAGTTGCTGTGCACATTCATGTGCAAGTTTTTGGATGAATGTATGTTTTCATTTCTGCTGGGTTGTATGGTAAATGGGTTTAATTGCCAGCCCGTTTTCCAAAGTGGTACCTTGTTAGCAGCACTGTGTGAGAGTTTTAGTTGCTCTAACTTCTACCCAAATTTTGATATTTAAATCTAGCTAAAATTCAGAATTCTAGTAGACACTTAGTGGTATCTCATTGTGGTTTAAATTTGTATTTCCCTGATATTAATGATTTTGAACACTATTTCATGTGCTTATTACCCATTTGTGTATTTTCTTTTGTGAAGTTTCTATTCAGATATTTTACTCATTAATTTATTGGGTTGTTTGTTTCTTATTGAGTTGTAACAGTTTTTTATATAATTTGGATACAATTCCTTTGTCAGGTACTTTCTCCCAATTTGTTGCTTGTCTTTCACTTCTTAAGTTGTTTTTCAAAGAGCAGAAGTTCTAAATATTGATGACATCCAGCTTACCAGTGTTTTTTTTGTGGTTGTTGCTTATTGTGTCTGTCTGATTTTCTCCCATATTTTCTTTAAAAGAGGGATACTCGAACATTTTCTTAAGGGACTAGAATATTAATATTTTAGGCTTATAGATAATACACCTCAACATTCAACGCAGCTGTTGTAGCTCAAAAGCAATTATTGACAGTACATAAACATTAGAAATGACCGTGTTCCCCCAAAAACTTTTATTTATAAAAACAGGCAGCTGCCCCCTCTGAATCCTGAATTTAAAAGGCTGATAGACTTAGGTTACATGTTTAGGTCTCTGATACATGTTGAGTTTAATTTAAGGTATGCTGTGACTTAAGCACCCAGGATCATATGTTTCTCGTATAGATATCAGTTATTTCAGTATCATTTATTGAAAAGACTATCTTTTCCCCAATTGAATACTTTGATACCTCTTGAAAATCAATTGACTGTATATATGTAGTTCTCTTTCTGGACTCCATTATGTTGATGTGTGTCTCTATATCAGTGTCATGCTATTTTGACTACTGTAGCTCTGTAGTTAAGTCTTGAATTCAAGCAGGGTAAGTCCTCAAACTTTGTTGTTTTTCAATATTGTTTTGGCTGTTCCAGGTCTTTTGTGTAATAGTATACATGTTAGACCCAGCTTGTCAATTCTATAAAAAAGCCAGGAGGAATATTGTTTGGGTTTGCTTCAAAGTATAGATCAATTTGAGAGAAATAAAAGTTTTAACATTATTGAGTCTTCCAATCCATGAACATGGTATACTTGTTGATTTATTCACTTCTTTAATTTCTTGCATTAGTGTTTTGTTGTTTTAAATTTAGGATCTTGGATGTGTTTTATTAAATTTATTCCTAAAAAATCTTGTTTTTTGATGTTACTGTAAATGGTATTAGTTTCTAAAATTTTATTGTACATTGTTGCTAGTATATAGAAATAAAATTGAGGTATATTGACTTTATCTTCTGTGACCTTATAATATTCATTTATTAGTTGTAGTAGCTTATTTATAGGTTCCTTAGGATTTCTAGGTACACAAACATGTCAACTTAGAATAAAATGTTTTACTTTTTCCTTTTCAATCTGAATGTGTTTCATTTTTGTCTTGTTCTATTGTACTGGCAGAGACCTTCAGTAACAATATGAATCCTTAAGAGGAAAACATAGTCCTTCATCACAATGTTAGCTGTAGATTTTTTGTAGATGCCTTTTATCAGGTTGAAATTATTTTCTGTGCTGACTGCTTTAATCATGAATAGATGTGGAGTTTTATCAGAGGGTTTTCCTCTATTGAATATTAAAATAAGCTTGCATTCCTGGGACAAACCCTTCTTGGTCATAATGTATTATCCTTTTTTTATGTATTTGATTTGACTTACTAACACTGTGTTAACAAATTTGGCCTGAAGTTTTCTTGTAATGTCTTTGTCTGATTTTGTTATCAGGGTAATGTTGATCTCTTCACAGAATGAGTTGGGAAGTGTTTCTGCCTCCTTCTGTTTCTCCTCTCTTTTCTGAGAGTTTTTGTGGGATTATTTTAACCGTTCAATAGATTTGATCATCAAGTCCATCTGGGTCTGCAGTTTTCTTTGTAGACATTTTAAATTATTAATTCAGTTTCTTTAATACATGTGAGGCTATTCAGATTTTCTGTTTCTTGTGTTAGGTTTGGTTATTTGTGTCTTTCTAGGAATTTTCCCATTTCATCTGAGTTGTTGAACTGGTAAATTTTTGTAACATTCCTATTACCCTTTTAATATCTCTAGGGTCTGTACTCATAGTTCTTCTTTCACTCATGATTTTAGTAATTTGCATTTTCTCCCTTTATTTTTTAACTAGTGTAGCTAGATATTTATCTGTTTACTTGCTCTTTTCAAAAAACCAGTTTTTAGGGGCGCCTGGGTGGCTCAGTGAGTTAAAGCCTCTGCCTTCGGCTCAGGTCATGATCTCAGGGTCCTGGGATCGAGCCCCGCATCAGGCTCTCTGCTCAGCAGGGAGCCTGCTTCCCGCCCCCCCTCTGCCTGCCTCTCTGCCTACTTGTGATCTCTCTCTCTCTGTCAAAATAAATAGATAAAATATTTTTAAAAAACAGTTTTTAGTTATATTGATTTTTCTGTTGTCTGTTTTTGATAGATTTCTACTCTTACCAATATTCCTTTCTTTTACTTAGTGTGGGTTTAATTTGCTTTTCATTTTCTAGCTTCTTAAAGTGGAAGTTTAGATCATTGATTTTAGAAATTTTATTTTTAAAAGCATCTAAAACTGCATATTTATCTAACCACTGCTTTTAATATGTAACGTACACAGTTTGAAATGCTATGTTTTCATTTTCATTCAACTCAAAATATTATTATCTAAAAGTATATTTTATAATTTCCAATTATTTGGGGATATCCCTATTATTTACTGTTATTATTTCCAAATTTAATTTTGTTTGGGTCAGAGAACATGCCCTATATGATTTCAGTCCCCTTAAATTTACTGGGACTTGTCAAATGGTCCCATGTATGGTCTGACTTAGTGAATATTTTATGTGCATTTGAATAGGACGTGTACCCTGCTGTTGTTGGGTGGCTATTTATGTCTATCAGGTCAAGTTGATTGATAGTATTGTTCAACTTTTATATATCCTTACAGATTGTCTATCAGTTTATGAAAGAGGAATGTTGAAATCTTAACTATCATTGGGATTTGTCTGTTTTTCCCCACATTTCTGTCAGTTTTGCCTCATGTATTCTGCTGGAGCTCTTTTTAGGTGCAGAAATTTGTAGGATTATGTCTTTATGATTAATTGATTTTTTTAGGTGCAAAAATTTGTAGGATTATGTCTTTATGACTAATTTTTTATCATTATGATATTCTATCCCTGGTAAAACTCCTTTTCCACTGTAATAGAGTTACTTCTTTCTTTTGATTTGCATGATGTATCTTTTTCTGTTGTTTTGCTTTCAATTTATTTCAAATCTATTTCTTATAGGCAGTATGTGGTTGATTTTTATTTTTCTATTCATTTTGATAATCTCTGCCTTTTTATAGGGGTGTTAAGAGTATTTATATTTAGCGTAATTATTGCTATGATTGGGCTTAGGTTTATCCTCTCACTTTTTGTTTTTAATCTGTCTCATCTGTTTGGTTTTTTTTCCTGTATTTTTAAAAATTCATTTTTTTAAAGATTCATTTATTTATTTATTTGACAGACAGGGATCACAAGTAGGCAGAGAGGCAGGCAGAGAGAGGAGGAAGCAGGCTCCCCGCCGAGCAGAGAGCCCGATGCCGGGCTCGATCCCAGGACCCTGGGATCACGACCTGAGCCGAAGGCAGAGGCCTTAACCCACTGAGCCACCCAGGCGCCCCTCCCGTATTTTTATTCTTATCCTGCCTTCTTTTGGATTATTTCCTTAAAATTCCACTTATGTTCTCTGTTGGCTTCCTAAGTGTATATATAAGTGTTTTAATAGACATTTTTAGCTTCCTCTTATTTTTTCTTCTTATGATTATACACCTTCAAACAATATTATGCTACTTTATATAATGTAAGAACCTTATTGTATAGTTTCATTTCCCTCCTGTGTGCTATTATCGTACATTTTACTTCTGTATATGTTGTGAATGCCACAACACATCATTATTACTTTTGTTTTAAATATGAATTTTTTAAGTTTACAGGACTTAAAGATTCTTCTAAAGCTTCTTTGGGGTGAAGCCAGGATACCATATTTGTTAGGTCTGACTTAGATATGCTATTAACACATGCTGTTTTGGGACCTCTTCTTCAATGTTCATCAGGTCTCTCAACTCTGGCTGATGAAAACTTGGAAGTCTTTCAGCCTTGTGGGAGCCCTGGGAATTGTTCAGTTACAGCTCTCTGGAAATTCTTTGCCTATCCCTGGTGGGATTTCATCCACACATTTGTGGCTTTGTATTCAGCAAGAGAATTAAGGAATTGCCTCTGCAAATTTCTGGAGCTCATCCTTTGCCAACCTCCTTCCTCTTTGGTACTTTGTCCTACAGATTCCAGCTGCCCCAGTCTGCTCTGCTTGTCTTTCTACTTCCTGTGCCATGGTCTAGAATGTGCCTTCAGGCAGAAAGTTGGGGCAGTTGAAGGCCTACCTCATTTGTTTGTGTGATCCCATACCTCAACGATCATAGTTCTATGCTGTCTGTAGTCCAGTTCTGAAAAGAATATAGTGGAAGGGCAAGTCTGGGCTCATTTCTGCGCTTGATGAATCTAAAAATTTAAGCCTTTTTAATCTAAAGATTTCTTTCTGTCTTTTTCCTTGTAATTTATTTAAAAAATTGTGTTATTTGCTCTACAAAATGACCCACAGTCTAGATTTTGCTGGGTGCATCCTGTGATGTAATTTAGCATGTTCCTCTAGTTTACATATTGCTTAGAAAGTAGTATTTAGGCCTAGAGCTGAGTTTCTCAACTTTGACTTTATTTCTCAAACTTGACACTATTTGGGCCTGATAACTCTGCTAGGAATGGTGGTATTTAGACTTAGTTCGGGGTGGGGGTGGTGCTCTCCTGTGCAAGTAGGATGTTTTAGCAGCATCCCTGTCCTCTACCCACTAGATGTCAGTACAACCCCCTCCCCAGCTGTGACAACCAAAAATATCTCCAGAAATTTTAAAATGTTTTTAGATCCATGTTCTGTTATGGAAAGTAGCCTACCTAAATCACAGAAACAACTTCAGGAATATGAAGGTATCTACCTAGCAAAAATAACAATGCCGGCTAGTTAACACTGCAGAGAATACATGAAAAAGATTTTAACAAGCAGTTGGAGGCTTTATAGAACAGTTAACTCAAGAGCAACATTATAGGGGATGTTAGTTTCTGTTTCAGAAGGAAAAAAAAAAAAAGAGGATAATGTAAATTGGTAAAAACAAAGAATTCATTTTCAATTATATGTTGCTTTCATAAATTTTTTTTCTGCAACTCATTGAATGTTTTAAGATGTTGGACTTCTACAATAGTTACACAGATGGGTTAAATTTTTTTTCTTTTTGGTAGCACTTTACAATTTAATTATAAACCAAGAATAATGAACTCCCAGAAAGGTATTTATGTGATATAAAATTACTTAAAACAAAATGCAAGTTGGGAGAATTAATAAAATAACCCTTTTAATTTTAAGGGGAACTACCATTTTTTCAAATGTTTCCAAATGTTATTATCCTCCTTACTAAGGAACAAGCATGGAGAAGATGAAAGGTAATTAATATATTTTTAAAAAATATAAAAGGATTGGGATTCAGAGAATTCTCAAAAATTTCCCTCAGATAACCTTACTTATAGTTTAACTGTCTAACGTTCATTGAAGACCCACTCTCTTTCAGGTTCTATGCATGATAGTTATGTTTTGAGGTGGTGTAGAGGTAGATCTGGTGGGAAGGGTCTTGAGATTAACCCAGAACAGATCTGAGGAGCGGACTCCTCCTGCGAGTGCCCTGAGGATTGCCCTGCCCCTACCCTTATTGGCCTTGAGAATTCTTTCCTCTTTCCCCATTGATGTCCTTCAGTTTAGTCATCAGTGGTTTCCATGGTGAGTGTCCATGGTGTATCATTCTCCTCCAGTGGAGTTTGAAGATGTTAGGTATCTTCATCATTTCTAGTGCTTTTGAACTTGGTATGGTTATGTTTAAGATTTAATGGATATGTTTTTAAAGATTAAGTCTGCAAAAATAATTGTAGAGTTCAGTAATCAGGGAGCCTGGGCTTCTTATATTTATCTTTTTCATGTAACAACATAGGGGCCTGACTGACTTCACTTCCTTAGAACTGTGAGAGGTGTCCCTCTTCCCTTTCTCTGTCAGTGGGTAGTCTCTCAATCTCTTTCTCCCTATCACCTCTTTTTATCTCTCTTCTCTTTATTGTCTCATTTTATTTTCTTTTTTTGCCTGCACTTGTCTCTACATCTTTCCGTCTTCTTTTTCTCTCTGCCTTTCTCTCTTCTCCACAATTGCTTCTCACCTTCTCACGTCTTGGTCTCTCTTTCTCCATTTTTTCTCTCCCTCCCTCCTATGTGCTCCTACTGTTTCTATCATCCTACTACCTTAGCCCCACATACCCTTTCTCCCCAACAGGACCTTATTCAAGACATTGTCAGTGACACTGCAAGCTCCACCTCAACAAGGAACACAATCGTCCTTATTAAGGGAATGGTGGATAAGATAGCACAAAGTAATTTATATCATTTAAAATAGATGTAAGGGGATGTTTGAGGTTGCATTAGTACTTCACATTTCTTCCTCAAAGTCTTATGATTTAATCAGGGTTGCACTGCTTCAGTCCCCTTTCGGCCTGGGGACTCTTGACCTCTTCTCTTACTAGTTTGTTTCCGTGCAAGGCATCAGCTTCTGCGATGGTGCATTTTTCTTTTTAAGTATGCTTAGAAGGATAGTTTGGTCTTGACAGTTCCTGAGTATCTGTGACATGTCCTTGGTACTGTTGTGTTTGGGGTTTGAAGTGGTAAATGTGTATAGGTTGAGTTTGAAAAATCCAGTGTGCAGCTAAAGCAACCAAGTAGCTGAGCATTTTCATATTTATCTTTCCCAAGTAGCATCTGAAGGACCACATTTGTTTTATTTACTAACATTGTTTTTCATGTAAGGATTCGAAGATGTTCCTCTTCTCTTTGTCAACTAGCTTCTCCTTTTCTCACTACTTGTTGGCTCTATCAGGCTCATTATTTTTTTCTGTCTGTAAGTAGGTAGTCTCTCTGTTCTCTCTTTTATTTCTCATTCCTGTTTTCTCTGTCATCACCTTTTTCTGCCTTCCTTGATTTTTGCCTCCTGCTATGTCTGCACCCCTATTTTCTTTCCATTTTTCCTCTTCACACTCTCCTATGTCTTTTTCTGCTTTCTCCCATGGTGATAATTTTTCTGTCTTCACCATTACCCACAGTCTCCTGCCCCATGTGCCCTCTGTTTCTCCATCAGGCTTTTCTCAGTGTTCCAACACAGACACAAAGGACATTGCTTGTTCCAGTGTGTAGTATCATATGGAGGCTTATGTGCTTTGGGCCCCTGATGCTTTCCTTAATTGTTCCATCCTTCTCAGACATTTTTCTCATTCTGAGTGAGTTTTGAGAGAGAAGCTTAAGAAAGTAATATAGGTCTAAGTGGGAAATACTACCCTCTACAGAGGGGAGTTGAGCCAGGCCTGTGTTACACTTCGGCGGTATGAGGTCTTGTTTTTGTTTTTGTTTTCTTAAAGGCCTTGATGAGGGAGGAACAGATGATCAAAAGAAGTACCTTATAAGAAATGTAGATTGCTCATTTGAGAAACTCCTGTTAGCCAGATGTAGTCATCAGGTGACTCGTGCCTGAGGTTCGCTCCGCCTGTCGTGCTGCAAGCCCCACACTGTGGCTAACACGTCCTGTAATGTTGGGGACAGCCTGCCCGCTGGGGTGCCTCTGACAACCCGCGCTCCGCGTGCTGGAGCCCGCAGCCGCCCCCACCTGCGGCCTGACGCCGGAGCCCCGCCCCACTCCCGCGCGCGAGCCAATGGGCTGGGCCCCAGGGGGCGGGCTTCGGCCGGGCGGGAGGCGCGAGGCCGGGGGGCGGCGCGGTAGGGCCGAAGCTGCTGGGGCGGTGGCAGTGGTGGCGGTGGCGGCTTGGCCCCGGCGTCTGCGGGTCGTGGGGGATGGGGGTGGCGAGCTCCAGCCCTCCGCGGAGGCGGCGGCGGCCGTGAGTGTTGGGTGGGCGTCCGCGTTCGGGACGCAGGATGGAGCGCTGCGGTGAGTGTGGGGCTGCGGCACTACATCCGGCCGCCGCGGCTGGGGCTCCGGGCTCGGCGCTTGGGGCTCGGGGCTGGGGTGGTCCGGGGTGCGGCGGGCGGGTTGCGGTCCAGGGTGTGGGTGGCCCATGCGGCGACCCCGAGCCCGGGCGGCGGCGGGCTGCGCTGGGGGTCGGGCTCTTGCCCTCGGTGCTCCTGGTCGTCCGGGAGGGGTCCGACGGGGCGAACGGCGCCTGGCGGCCGCGAGTAACTACCCAGAACAGATGATGATTAAAATTAAAGCAAACATGTAACAAGTCCCACCGTCCACGTACTGTTCTAAGACTGCTCCACATTTTAACTTCTTTAACCCTCACGACAGGTCCGTGATTATTTAAGTTATTTTTTACACGGGGAAGATGAGGTTAACCTGCTGGAGCACACAGGCTGGTAATGGTCAGAGTTCGTATTTAAACTGAGGCAGTTTTGCTCCAGAATGTGTGCTCTTGACCGCTAGAGAGTCCAGTCTTAGCTCTGACCCGCCCCACTCCCACCTGTCCTGACAGCAGTCCTCACTTCAGCTGGGTTCCATTCCGGAGACGTTTTAGAATTTCCGTGGTGTGGTGTTCTCGTCTCTCTCTTTTGGGCTGAGGAGGAGCTCTTTCGTTCCGAGGCCTCAGTGTCACTGGTTTTCCCAGTTCCGTTGTGGATGTGTTTGGGGCTTGACTTATATTTCATTTTAACGGGTGAGCTCAAGAACCCTAGTGACTGAGCCTCGTGTCTCCATGTTAATCTTATTCTGCTCTCATTGGCAAGAAGGAATTGGCCTTGCACCCTTTGTGGGGGGCGGGCAGGACTGTTAGCTGCTAAAGGCAGGAGCTGGGCGCGCGTTCCCCTTTTTCCACCTGTCTTGGCGACCATATCACTCCTCTGGCGCTATCCATGTACGCTGCCCTTTTTGGTTGCTCCGTTTCCCTACTCGGTATTTAAATACGGGGACGGGGAGCGTGCTCTTTGGCATGGGGTAGTTTTGGCTAGTCAAGAGAGAGCCCTGCCTGCCAGGAATGCTAGACATTCTGGAGGCGTGGGAGGTTGGGCAGCTTCCTCTTTTTTAAACGTGCTAGGTTCTAAGTGCACTGGAATGAAGTGTATGTGCACTGCGTGCCTTTCTTTAGAAATTACAATTATTTGCATATTATTGATAAAACCTTTTGACTTGCCCTTATGCTGTTTTTGAAGGGAGAGCTTTACAAAAATATAATCAAAGACCTCCAGGATGAATTTTTCTGATTTTTTAAAAGCATCTTTAAGTAGATTCTTACCAAATCAGAAATTGTGCTGAAATAGCAGATTTCTGAAATATCTGGCAATTTTTCTTGAGGTTGGAATAGTTAGATGGGAACTATTAAGTAGATATCTGGGGCAGTTTTAAACTTTAATTAGCCTAGTGCCTAAAATGAAAGTACTTATATAATGTGTTTGGGGGAGGATGTGCATGTAGCATGGGACGTTTGATTAACACAGGCTACTCAAGTCTTGGGAAAGTCACATTACAGAGTACTGAGAAGTTAGTGTTCACATTTCTAATGCACATATTACTTAGAATTAAAAACATATAGAGAAAGTAGTTTTGTGTAGTAATATTCTTTTACCTACAAAGTTCTTTGCTAAGTGGATAAAACACATTTTTAATGTTGATGGTTTGGAGTTGGAAGAGATGCATGAGATTTTGGAGAGTTTCACAAATATTTTGCTCAATGGTCTATTTGCATGGTTCAAACTTCACTTGGAAGCCATTTAGTAGGTTTCCACGAAGCCAGCTAAGTTTCTGGAATTGTTTCCAGTGCTATATTTCTTGCTTACAATCTACAGATATATTGTGGTGTAGCCACATCTTGTTCATTACCTAAGTATATTAAACAAAAAACAATCTCCCACAGTAAAGCACGGCTAATAATAATGATTAAGTTACTGAGTCTTCATAATGAAGCAGGCACAGTGTTAAGTGCTTTCCATATTATTACCTCATTTAATTAAATTGCCAGTTGCAATATGTTAGTAACTACATTTTACATTAATACCAACTAGAGGATATTCATTTTGGGACACAGGAATGTAGTGTGGATGATCTGGGAAAGTGTATATCCTCCAAATTTTCCTCTATTATAGTTCAGTTTTTTGAAAACTTGGACTAACTTTGTTATTTAAAATTTTTTTCAACTGTCATATTTCCTTTTTTCGTTTCCAGTAGGAAAAATAGTAAAGTATATATAACAAAGTTAGTACATTACTCACAATAATGCTGACTAGAGATAGAGTATAATCCTTTCTAGTTCCTCCTTCCCCCCTTCATGTTTTGTTTTCTTATAGATTTTCTTAGTCTTAAGTAAAAATGTTTAGGCATTTTTTAAATACTTTGTACAACTTTGGGTTACTAATTTGACATTATGAAGATGGTGAAATATATGAATTGCTTAGATAAGTGAATTGTTTTATTTGAAACTTATGATACACATTTTTAATAACCATCTTTTTACCAGTGACAATGACCTGTGATCTAATTTACTAAACTAAAAGCTGTCAAAATTAATCAGAGTGACTTTAATTAAGTAAGCTGCAAAAGTGTTAAGTTAGGAATAGTCTTCTCAATGAGTGATTTGTAAAAGAACTGCCCAAATAAGTTGAGCTTTGTTTTTATTGTTGGTGGGGAGACTTAGGTATAATAATTGTACTAAAAATTGTCCTGGGCTCATTTTAGAAATTATCTACACATTTAAGGATTAATGTTAGATAGGTTTGGAACTAGCTTAAATGTAGAAATTACATTTTCAGAAATAATTTGGGATTAACAAAAATATTTAATAAAGCAGCACTGAAAGCTATTGGAGAAGTAGAGAAATCTTGTCAGAAGTAGAGAAACAAGAACAGAAATCCAACTTTGATTCCAGTTTTATGCAGTCTTGCCTTTATCAGTTTTATAGACTTGTTTTTTTCTTTTTCTTCTTTTATATTGTTTTATAGACATTTCTTGGAAACCCATATATATTTTCCATTTAAAACAGAGCAACAGTCCAAAGTTAACCTTTTTTGTTTCTGTAAACATTAATTGCAACTTTACAACCTTGTAAGCTCAGTGTTCATTCTGCAAATTCATTTACTCTGCAAATAGTTTTGAGTAGTTCTTCCCTCCTGTGCCAAGCACTGTGCTGTAGCAGGGAACACATGGTTAGCAAACTGACATGGTCTTGATTTCCTTGGGATTATAATCTAGATAGGAAAACATGAATCCTCTATTTGAACTTGGTAAGTGCAGTGATGAAAAGTATAAGATGCTGTAATAACATGCTGTAAGATTCTGTTCTAGTTTGGTGTTGGTTGTTATAGGGGGATGATGGTCCAGGAAGATTTCTTTGAGGAAGTGATCTTTGAGTTGAGGTCAAAATGAGTAAACAAAGGGGAAGGAGTAGTCCAGGCAAGTGGAACTGTATATAGACAGGACCCTGAGTCAAATAGTCAGTGTTTTTCTAGTTATAGGTCCATGACCCATTATGAGTATGAAACCATTCTGATGGGCTGCAAGCTGCGTTTTAAAAAAATGAAATGGTATAGGATAGAAAACATCTGGTTGATCACCTGTTTCCTTAGCCAGAATCTGTTTTATTCTTTCCAACACACAACCACACAAAAACATAACATACTTAATGTGTATACTGGCTCATGATGTGAAATTATTTCTTACTGTGGGGCATAGTAAACAAATACTGTTGGAAGATGAGGAGGGAGTGTGTGTGGCAGGAATGTTGAGAGTGTCCAGTAGGAATGATGGCTCCAGATGACATTGCAGAGGTAAGTAGGGGCCCCATCTCATGTTGTGCCTTAGAGTTCTCAATAGATTCTCATTTGTCCTCTGGAAGAGTTTTGAGCAGAGAAATGACATGTTGGGATTCATGTTTTGAAAAGTGTACTCACTACATTTGGAATAGGATAAGAATGGATGTGGAGAGATCATTAGAAAATTAGTTCCAATAGCTCAGATAAGAAATGGTGGTAATTCACCTAGTATGATAGTACAGACAGAAGTAGATAGATTAAAGATACTGTAGATTAGGAAGGAAAAAATCTATAGAGTTGGGTGAGGTATAGGAAAGAGTAAATGATACAATAATATATCTTACACATGACCTGGAAGTGAATATTATGTAAAACTTCCTACTGTAAATTTCACAGTTGTTAGTAAATCTACTATTTGAAAGTATCAAAATATTGAAGATGAAATATTTGAAAAATGTTTTAGTGATTATGCTTGTGCTAACTTAATTCCTCCAGTAATTTCCTTTTTGATTCAAGAAATGCAGACAAAATTAGGACTTTCAATTCTGGAAGAGTAAAATGTGAGGATGAAGCAGAAACAAACTAAGATTTTCCAAGTTTCAACTGTGTGCCAGGATTAAATGTTTTACATGTGAAGTCTTTTAATTTTCTGTCCCCTTTTAATTCTCACACAGCCTGTAAGCAAAATTATACAGGTCACACATTCAGAAAGTGTTGAACCAGAAGTTGTCTAAATCTTTCTCATTTCAAAAGATTGTGTTTTTACTATACCATCTTTAAATTACCAAAAATATTTCTCTGATATTCATACATTTATTTGTTCAGGCAGTCAGGATATATCAGATTAGTAGCACCTTTAGAACTTCTTTTCAACAGAAAATTATTTTTGCTGAAACTTGATAACCTGGAATGTGTATGCATGTGTGTGTGTATGTATGCATTATTATTAAGAACTAACTGTAATTGAACTTTTATGTGTCAGACACTTCTATACTTCTGTCTCTTTTAATGCTTACAATAATCTTGTGAGGTAGGTATTGTCAGAATGTTATTCCTATTTTATAAATGAGCATACCAAAATGAAGTGATGTAACAGCTTGTCAGGATAGACATTGTAAATGATAGAGGGGATTTTGAAAACAGGTCTTTTCTTTTGTTGGAGCTCATATTGTGTTTTTTTGAAGCTGATGTCATGGAGGTAGAGTATGTTCTTCTGCCAAGTGACTTTTCAGAATGACTTACAATTAAAAGAATTCTGTACCCTAGGAGTTAAGAGGAAATTATTAATTAAGAGAATGGATTTTGGCAACCAGGCAGATCTGGGTTTTAAGTACCAGTTCATCATCTTTTAGCAGAGAGCTTAGACAAATGATTTAACCCCCAAAGCTTAGGTTGCTTATTTGTGAAATGAAGAGACTAATAGTTTGCCTATTATAGAGTTGTCAAGATGACTGGCACTTAATAAATAAATTACTAGGACCATGTTTGTTGTTGTTAATAAAATACTGAGGTGGGCTGTGGGGTGTTTGTGGAAACCTAGTCTAATGTTCCTCTGGTTGATGTGTGGTATTTGTGTTTCTCTCTTGTTTTTTTTTTCTCCCTACCACTTAAGGATTTCAGTTTTTCTGACTGTTCTGTGGAAGGATGATTGCTCACAAACAGAAAAAGACAAAGAAAAAACGTGTTTTGTCATCAGGCCAACTCTCTACTGATGTTACAACTCCTGAAATGGGGCTCAAGTCCATAAGTTCCAATTCCATTTTTGATCCAGATTACATCAAGGAGTTGGTGAATGATATCAGGAAGTTCTCGCATATGTTACTATATTTGAAAGAAGCTATTCTTTCAGGTTTGTCAACTATTTTCTTTTAACATTCTTACTGGATAGTTTGTTAAATTTTAAATGCCAGCCTAGCTGCAGATAAACATGTACACAGTGGTAAGAACAGGGTATTCTGCTTTAGTTACTTTATGACATTTTTCCCCCAAAATGTTTGATGTTTGATGTTATGGCATAAGCTATTTTATTATCAGATACAGTACAATACATAATAGAAACTTGGTAAGTGTGAGGGAACAAGCATACAAAAAACAAAACTCAGTCTTTGGTTCTTAGCAGTTAGGCCCATTTGACATAAGAAAATTTTGGATTGTTGGAATTTCAACCTTCTTGTTAATGGTAATGCAGTGCCTTGATTATTCTTTAAGAAGCAGACTAATGTTTATTATTTATATTTTTGATCCTTCTGCCTTGATTCAGTTTTCTATATTGTTCCTAAAACTTAATCTAGAATCACTGCATTTGGGTGAATTTTTTTTTTCTCAAAAGTCACACTTAATTTTGTTTTGCTGTTACATAGCCTATTTTTCAATTAAGGGATAATCATAGAATTTATTCTCTGTCTAGTTAGAAATGGATAATGGAGCACAAACTTTATTCTCCTAAAGTAAAGAGCTACAGACATCTGCGTTCCTCAAGTTGATTTTAGTCCCTAAGGCTTTTAACTTTTAATGCCTGTTTTATATTCAGATCCTCAAGTTGATTTTAGTCCCTAAGGCTTTTAACTTTTAATGCCTGTTTTATATTCAGATTTGATGGTAGTGATAATAAAGATATAGCCCCTATCCTTTTGTGATAAATAGTAAGTTTGTTTCTATATTCATAATGGTAGGTCTGGATGTAGACAATGAATATTCCTAGTTTTATTTATATGAGACCTCTTTTGTCTTCATACACATGAGAGTTTAATAAATAGTTTCTCTGTATATAAGATAAATATTCATTTTCTGATACATGTTCTAGAAAGGAGACTAAAATCACATCTTATACTAAATGCTGCTTTTAAGAGTTTACTTCTAACCTGCTTTTCAATTTGAAATGCCCAAAACAACTGGACTTGAATTATAGCCTTAAAATTTTAGTATTTGAATTTTCCTTAAAACAATCACATAAATCATGTTTTTGAGACTATATATAATATTATTTAAAAAATTACCTATACACCTGTTCATTTTAATAGCTTGATTTTGGAATCTAGTTATGGTTGATTAAATGGTAATAAAGTTTTCCTTTTCTTGTGGGAAGGTATTCTAAATACATTAAGCATTATACTGGGAATAAATTTCTTAACAAAATGATACCATCTGCCATTTATTTAAAGAAGCATAGTTTTAAATAAACCCTTTTCTTAACTGGGTTAATTGTTTTAAATTTGTTTTTAAATTTACATATAGAAAAGGTCATTCTTTTTGGTGTAAGTTCATTAACTGGGTTAATTTTGAAAGTAAAATTTAAAATGATGCCTTGGTTGACAAATCATTTACCTCAATTTAGGGTAAAATCCAGTTTTATTTAATTATCAATTTAAGTGTTCATTAATACAAATAAAATTTATAGTTAAGATTTTTATTTGTTTTTGTTTTCCTCAAGAGATTAACATCATTTTTAAATCCTGATCTTACATATTTATCCCTTGTCTCACAGATTTTAAATGATGATAATTTAAAACAAGTGGGACAACTCTTTATCTTCAGTTTTTTTATGTGAATTTTAATTTGTGAATAGATAATTCAGAGACTAGGAGAGAATTGAAAGCTGATTCTAATTGAGAAAAGAGAAAATTTCTAAGTAAGATGGCAAAAGGAGACTGCCCCTTAAGATAAAAGTATGCATACGGAAATCTAGTTTTCATGAAAATTTATTATTAAAAATTTATAAAGATCTTATCCCTTTAAGAAAAAAAAGATTTATTTATTTGAGAGAGAGAGAAAGCATGCATGCACACCCAGGGTAGGGGAGGACGGAGGGAGAAGGAGACAGAGAGTCTCAAGCAGACTCCCCACTGAGCCTAGAGCACCACTCAGGGATCAATCTCAAGATCCTGAGATCACGACCTGAGCCAAAATCAAGAGTCAGACACTTAACCAACCCAGGTGCCTCAAGATATTGTCCTTTTAATAAGAAAACCAGTACTTCAAAATTTAAATTCTTGACTTTATTGCTGATAGTAAAAAAGTTTGCCGTTTATGGCTGATAAATTAATTTTAAAAATGTAAAAATCGTCTTTTGGATAACCAACTCTCATTAGTAAGCCAGAGAATTTTCATTATTTACCTTGGATTGATTTTAATGTTTGGTTCTTCAATCAGAGTTAGACGGATATATGTATGCTATCTCAAAACAAATCTTGGGTGTAACAAGAATTTGTTTTCTATCTTTGGATTATTGTTATTAAAATCTGACACTAATTTTGAGTTGATAGAAACTTTTTTGTTTGTTTTTCTTAAATAAGGGAACATATAAAAATATATAAATTAACCTCATTATAAATAATAATACTATAAGTAATATGCTTATGTTTAATTTTGATCATGATTTTTAGCTAGTTAGAATATCAGACTATTCCTTTTAATAATTTTATTATAAGAATCACACAAGATACAATCTTCAGGAAAGCAGGTAAAAAGCTTAAAATTCTGTAATTACTTGAGATGGTATTGTTATATATGTTCCTATAGACTAGACATAGGCCATACTTTTGTCTTCTGGGTATTGAGAACTTTCCCTGACTTCTGCTGTTGTTTACTACCACTCTACTCATAAACTGGCCAGACAGAAAAAAGCTGTTTCACTGTTTTCCTTTTGGAGTGAGGGAGCCTTGTCAGTGGCCTTGCCAATATTTTGTCTTTTGCTTCCTTAAGAGGAAGGATGCCAGATTTCTGGCATTATTCATTACCATGTCAGCTGGCTGTTAAAAAGCTAAAAAGTTAGCTTTTAAAAATAGTGTAGGTATACAGTTAAATCACCTTTTGGTATAATCTGAATACTGTTTTCTTTGTATATGTTACCTTTCATGAGGCAATGATATGCAAAAATCACTTGACTGTTGCTTCAGGTGTTCAGTCATATTTCTGAGGCTACATGTAGATTAATAGCTTTATGACTGATTTATAGCCACATTTTCCTTTCCTCGAAACTTGTTATAGGAATGATACGTAATTATATATGGTGCTTTGCATTTTATAGTGTGCTTTTACATAGAAACACCGTTTAATCAGATTACCCACAAAGACCTGTAGTTTTAGCCCCATTTCACAGATGAGTTGTATGTATAACGTAGATTGTATGATTTCATCAACCTCTTATTGCTGATATATAGTGATTTCTTTTGGAATCCAGAGGTCATAAATGCAAAATTGTGTGTGTTCTTTCCATGCTATCTCAACTGCTTCACATGGCAGGTACTTTAAAAAAGTACCACTCAGTCTTCATTATTTCATCAGCCAATTCTGGTTTTGATGGGGACTATGTAGACCTGCAGTATCCAGTATGGTAACCTCTAGACATGTGGCTAATAAAAATAATTTTTTATTTTAAATAAAAAATTCAAATAAAATTTAAATAAAAATTTAAATAAAAAATTCAGCTCTTCAGTTGTAGTACCCACATTTCAAGTGCTTATTAGCCGTATGTGGCTAGTGGCTACCATTTTGGACAGTGAAGATGTAAATATTTACATCATTGCAGAAATTTCTGTTGGACAGTGCTGGCATAGACATTAGGCCTTTATCAGTCTCAAGACTAGTGAGATGAATTCTTGAGCTATAAACATTTGTTTATTTCTATAGCACTTAAAGAAACCTAGAAATAGTTGTTACTGGAGCAAATTTAACAAAATGTTATTTAGAAATAGGTACTCTTGGGATCTTTTTAGAAGCCCTTTGTCTTTGGAGCGCATAGCTTTAATGCTATCCTTTGATTTGAACCAACAGATCAGTTTCCAGCCAGGCTATACAAATTGATGAAATTGGTAGTAATTCATGGCAGAAAGAGAATCACTTTATCTAGGTTCTAGGCCTTGTTCTGCTACTGACTAGTTTTGGAATATGGCCTCAATCATTTAATGATTTAAGAATGAGGTGCTGTACCAGATGCTACCAGTTTCATAATTCTGTGATTCAGAATTTGATTGGAGTTGGAGATTATACATTGTTCTGAATATCAAGAGTTCAGAGCTGGAGAAGACAACTAAATATTTGTTTTCCAAGTATATAATACATTTTTATATAAAAAAGATTTATTTAAGAGTGAAAGGGAGAGAGAGCATCCATGTGCAAGCAGGGGCAGGGGGCAGATGGAGAGGGAGAGAGAGAATTTCAAGCAGACTTGCTGCTGAGTGCAGAGCCCCATCTAGGGCTTGATCTCATGACTCTGAGATCACGACCTGAGCCAAAATCAAGAGTTGGACAACTCAGCCACCCAAGGGCCCTCCATATAATGCATTTTAGAGGACATCTGCCTCCCACTAGTCTATAGGATTTTGTAAATGTGGGGTTTTATGGTAACTTTCTTAAATGTGGTATTTGTGAAATTTGTGAAAGTGAGAATGAAGCTCATGTTGCCATAGTTTTTGAGGAACCGATTAGAGAAAATAAGTGTCTACCAAAGAGCTCTGTGGTAACAAGTAAGGTAGGTATACAGTTCGTCTCTGCTCTTTTTATTTACAAATAAAAATGAAGAGTTTAATGTGGGACATCAGATGACTGTGAAAACTCAGGCTTTGGTAAAGTAGCTGATAGAGTTTGTTGATTCTCTGTCCACTGTTTATTTCCAGGAGGAGATTACCCTGTAGTCTTGTATAAGTGGCACATGTGGAATTTGAAGTTTTAGATTTCTATCTGGTATCATTAAGATGCATTATGAATAGTTACAGGGCCAGATTTTACATTTTATTTTAAAATGCTGAAGGCACTCTATTATACATGTACTCTCTGTGTTTAAATACAACACTAGTAGTTAACATATATGCTGTATAAATACGACTTCAGGTTTATGGTTGTCCCCCTAAGGAATAATGTGTTCTTAATTCCAAAGAACAGTAAGTGTTCTTCTAGTTCATACAATAATCTTAAACTCTGCAGTATACCTCCTCATTTCTGGTAGAACACCATTCAAGGAAGCTCAACATTTGGGTATGTGAAAGGTGCAAGGCTTTTTAATTGGGCTAGAAAGAATAGTGCAAATTACTTAATTTTTCTGCTCAGTGTTTGGAGAAGTAGTCATTGCTGTTGTAAAATGCATTTGAAGGGAAATTGGTAGTTTGTCTAATATACTATTTTAAAACTGGAATTTAATGAAAGTTTACTATTGTGACAGTGGTGCCTTGTTTTTGTTTTGTTCTTTAAATAGTCTAGAAAGGAAGATAAAACTTTATCATCAGTTGCAGATAAAGTTCTCTAATTTAAAAAACAAGCTTTCTGATTTAAGAGTGTATCACTTTATTTTGTAAAAACATAACTGAATCTTATAAATGATAGCTTCTGATGAATTCTGTCTAGGTCCTTAATTTGTCTGAACTATAGTCAGAAGAGGTATGTTAACTTTGTAAGGTAATTTTTTTAAATAAAAGAAGTTAAATAAAAAGTCTAATGCCATTGAGTAATATGTTCTATTGTAAGAGGGAAAGTCTGCATAAATTTTCAGTCTTAATTGAAATCCTGTCTTTCTGATTAACTCAGTTTTCCCTAGGTGATTTTACAGGAGAATATGCAAATTTATTTCAGACAGATTTCAACAGAGTTAATTTTACCACTGATGAATATTAATTAATTTTTATCGTCTATATCCTCTCTATATATCCTCTATATCCAGAAATTTTGTGAAATATTAGGAAGGTTGGGTTGCTAGTCTCAGATATGTCCTCCTGCCATGTTCTTTTAGAAGTAGACCTCTCCAGAAGTGATTTCTAATGGATATCACTTAGGAGGAGTTCAGGTAAATATAGATAGGTTATGACTTTGAAGTGAATCTTTGAAGAATAAAGTATGAAATACAGGTAGCTGCTTTAGGACATATGTGCCAACTCTTAGGAGACTGCTTTTTTTTGTTGTTTCACTTGCCTGGAATTGTTTACAATACCTTAACACCATTTATAATAGTAACTGGCATATTTGATTAGAAGGTAAAGCCTGCTTAATCAGAGAGTGCAGACTACCTGTCATTAAACTGTAACTTCTTTAATCGTGTTACCATATCATAGTGATTAAGAGCACAAAATCTAGAGCTAGAACAACTAAGGTGGAATCCTCATTCTGATACTTGCTGGTTATATGTAGCCATGAGCAAGTTACTTATCTTCTCAGTGCCTCAGTTTCTACATCTGTTGGAAGGAGAGAATAGTACCTATGTCACTGGGATGTTGTGAAGACTAGAGTTCATATATATAAAACTCTTACAGTAAGATTTTTTAAATGTCAGCTATTATTATTTTTATAGTCCCCAAGTGGCTGAATAAAGAAAGCTGCTGTTCAGACTTTGCTTTTATCCTGTAAATTCAGAAGGCATTACTGCAAAAAAAGGGAGTTTCCTAGTGATAAGTTCTGAAACTTACTTTCCTCCTTGTTTTCATTGCTTTCCCAGAGAGGTTAAGCTAAATTAACAAGAGTGGTTTTAAAAATTATTGTCGGTTTTTTTAAAGCAAGGAAAACACCATGGTTTTTTCATTTATTTACTTAAGCATTTCCATGAAGTGTTTGCAATATAAACACTGTGGTATTGTGTTAATGCATGAGAACCAAAAAGTGGAGCTGGCTAATCTGCTTTCACTTGATAAGCTAAATGAATCAGAAAATAAATGGCACAAATGAGTAAAACAATAAATTAAAATTCAGATTACCATATTACAGGGATGGTAGATAAACAAGCAAACATTGGGTTACCGGAGTTTTACTCTTCTAGATAACTAGTATTAAGATTTTGGCTAAACATTATAGTAATTGCATATGCACATATGTATTTATAAAACAATAGGCTTTGCAATGCAAAACTGGGAAGAATATAATTATGTTATTTTTACAACTATTCAAATTATATTGTTTTCCAGAAGTTTCTCTTATTTCAAAGCTATTAGGTTCCATTTCAGACCTAACCTATGTTATTAGCCTATTTCTACCATCGCCTTAACTAATAAAAATAGCTGTAAACATTTATGGTGGGTTTAGTATGTTTTGGCCACTGTTCCAAGTGCATGATGTGTTTTAAGTCATTGAATCCAACAATCCTATGAAGTAGTTACCATTGTCTTCCTTTTACAGGTGAGGAAACTGAGGCACGCAGAAGTTAAGTATCTCACCCAAGGTTTATAAACTGTGCAGCTGAAATTCAAATTCAGGCAGTCTGGTTCTAGAGATTATGCTTCTAACCAACCACTAAGCTTTATTGTCTCAACTAAGTAAACCTACTGAATGAAAAAACATCCACAGTTAGGAAACAGATGAAACAGATAATGATCATTTCAGATTATTCTTTAAGCTGCATAGCGCATATTCTGTAGCATTTGAAAAATTATAAATGCATTTTTTAAATTATAAAAGTAATATATATTTACAGGGAAATTCCAAAAGTACAAAAAATTCCTAATATCTTTTGCCCATCTGTATTTTATTTTTTAGATAGACTTTATTCGGGAGGGAAAAATGAAACAAGACGAAACCAGAGAGGGAGACAAACCATAAGAGACTCTTAATCTCAGGAAACAAACCGAGGGTTGCTGGGGGGTGGGAGTGTAGGGAGGGGGTGGCTGTGTTATAGACATTGGGGAGGGTATGTGCTATGGTGAGTGCTGTGCATTGTGTAAGACTGATGATTCACAGACCTATACCCCTGAAACAAACAATTCATTATATGTTGGTTTAAAAAATAATAAACAGACTTTATTCTTAAAACAGTTTTTGATTTACAGAAAAATTGAGAAGATAATACAGAAAGTTCCCATATATTCTGATACCCAATTTTTCTTATTTATTAACAACTTGACATTAATATAGTACATCTGTTAATGAACCAATATTTGATAATAATGATACATTATTACTGATTAAAGCCCATAGTTTTATTCATATTTCCATAAGTTGTTCCTAATGTCCATCTTTTCTTCTAGGATCCTATCATATAACATTTAATTCTCATGTCTCCTCAGACCCTCCTTGGTTGTAATAGTTTCTCATACTTACCTCATTTTTGATGACCCTGACAGTTTTAAGGAATACTGGTTAGATATTTCGTAGGATGCATCCTGATTAGAATTTATCTGATGTTTTTCTCATGATTAAATTGGGATATTGGGAGGGACAGATATAAAGTGCCATTTTTATCACAGGTCATATCAAGAATAATTTCTAGAAACATGATTTATCACTCAATGTCAACCTTAATCATCTGTCTTAGTAATAAAGTTTTTTTACTTTAAAGTTACTCATTTTGTCCCCCTTTCTCTACTTTAGTCTTTGGAAGGAAGTCACTATATGCATGCTCCATCTACTTGAGGACAAAATATCTATATAAATTATTTGGCATTCTTCTATCCAAGAAATATATCTCTTCCTGCACTCACTAATTTGTTCATTTATTTGTGTCAGTATGAACTCATGGATATTTACTTTATACTTTGAGTTATAATCCAGTACTACTTTATTTGTTGCTCACATTGTTCTAGCTTTGGCCATTAGGAGCTCTCTTAGTTGGCTCCTGTGTACCCTTGACGTACCTTAGTGTGAGGGTTAGTTTTTGCTAAGCTCTTACTTTTTGGCTCTACCTGATGCACCTAACTTGTCCTGCATGTTTTCTGCCCCAGTTCTAGAATCATCCATTTCTCTAAGGAGCCCTGATATTTTTTTAGCGAATGGTAGTAGAAACCAAGTTCAGGGTGGTAGGTGTGCTTGTTCCTAAGGGATGTCATTTCTTTTAGGCCCTTTCAGCAGACAGAGCAAAGAAATATATGTGTATGTATGAACCTGTGTAAATACACATATCTATACATATTTCTATATGTAACCACCTGTGTCTGTGTTAAGTTAAACATGAATTCTTACTGAAGTGTCCCACTCTAATCTACCACAATATGGATTATTACATTTATTTGTAAATTTCTACTCCAACAGCGAGATACCTGGCTCCCAACATCCACCATCCATTTACACAGTTTTTCAATTCCAGTGTTTATGTGTAGCAACATCAGAATTGTTAACCTGAACCCTCACTGAAAATTCTTTATCACCTAGAGCGGTAGTACTTATGTGCATTTCCTTTACTTTTAGCCTTTATAGACTTAACTCGTTTCCAAGGTTACTTCAGCCAGCACTTATTCTCCTGTATTTCTGTCATTAGAATTTGTTGGATGAATGAGTCACATTTTCTCCTGAAAGCACTTATATTCTCTCTGCTTCCATCACTCCCTGAACTATTCTTCTTTGCCTCTTCCTGGAATATGCTTTGCCCTGATGCATCCAGCTCCCCACCTTGCCCACACTTTTTTTTTTCTCTTGATAATACAGTTAAGGAATGACATATTTGATGGATGATGGTTTTTTCATTCAAAAATTTTTCATTTTGGTTTTTTATTCTAAAGACAGTTTTTATTTCTAATGGTTATCTTTTCAACACTTCTGAAACAATTGTATAATTATGACATTATTTTTGTTTTCTAAGCTATTTCAGGGGGAGGCAGTCTAACATTAAGAGCATGGCTTCTAGAATTATATTCACTGAGTTCAAATTCTGGCCCCACAGCTTAATAACTTGGTGAACTTAAGTGTGCCTCAATTTTCTCATCTGTACAGTGGGTATTTTAAAATTATCTGGATGTTAACGTTAATGAAATAATATCTTTTAAGTGCTTTTAACAGTACCTACCACATAGGAAGCATTTAAAAAATGTTAACTATTTTTAAACACTAGTGCTATAAGGTTAAAGAAAGGAAAATTACATCAGAGTGTTACATTTAAATTAGTCTTTTCAGACTTTCAAAGATTACTTGAGGGGTTTTAAAGTTAGGGTGATTATTCTTTCTTGTTTACCTAGGATGGCCATCGAGAATATGCCTCTTGGTGCTGGCAGGAGGAGTAGCTCTCCCCTTTTCACTTGCTTAGAGTTTTTGGTTTGGATGATAAGTTATATGGCTACGTTATTTCCAAGGCTTATAAAATTATGTCGTCTGCATCTGACCAGAGTTGCTGTAAATGAGCGGAGCAGGCTGGGGATAGACAGGTGGGGGCTAGGAAGGAAGGCACAGTCTGGAGAGCATTCAGTTTTCCCAGTTTAAACTGGGAAAACTGAAAAAGGTAGGGCTAAATTGACCATAACTATGAAATCCTTACCAACTTAAAATGATTATAGAGTTTTTGAAGGCTGAATAAATTGAATATACTAATTGCAATGGTGAAAATACAAGTGAACATGTCAGTAGGCAAACATTGCTTGGCCGCTGCTTTTATTTGAAGTGTGCTTCAAAATGGTCTTTCATCGTTTGTATTCCGGAAACTCGGTCTGGGAAACAATAAATTTTTTTTTTCTTTAAGACTGTTTTAAAGAAGTTATTCATATACGTCTGGACGAACTTCTCCGTGTTTTAAAATCTGTAATGAATAAACATCAGAACCTCAATTCTGTTGCTCTTCAAAATGCTGCAGAAATGCTTACTGCAAAAGTAAAAGGTAAGAAAGATGTATTAAAAGTCTTGGTGTGGCCAAAAAGCATCTACGTAATACATTTTGGTCCATAATGAGTACAGTGCCACCTCCCCACATGGCATCGGTATGTATGTCAGTAGGAATTATGTATACTTCAGTATGTAGATATTCCCATTAGGTCACACCTAAAACTCTCTTCCTTTCAAAAATTAAAACTGCATTCAGCAGGAAGGAATTTGAAAATAATAACTGAAATAAACTAAACAACTAATATTGAAAATTTCTGAGTTTTTTGAAAGAGTGCATGCTCTTTTGAAGTAGGTTATTAGTGTATAAAAGTCTTTGTTTTGTAAGGACAATTGTTGCTGGAAAATGGTCGTTTGTAGTGACTTCGATCAAAAGAGGGAGCCAAACAGAGAAAAAGACTTAATTGGAATCTTTTTTTTTTTTTAAGGTAAAAAAATGAAACTAAAATTATGTATGGATGTACACACACACACACATATATGTATGTTACATGTGCTAAAGAATCAAGAATTGGGCTTTATCCTCTAATGAAATGACTTGCCACCAAAAATATTTTATTAGAATCTAATATTCCAGACTGTATTGTTTAAGAAGGATTGAGGTGCAGCAAGTATTCGAGAAGAATGAGGTAGGGCGTTCATTTAGTGAGATGGTTAGAAATAAGGGGCTGTGTATGGGTTGCCAGTCTGATCAAAGAAGCTGGAGTGTGCTGGAGGTGGAGTGTAGTTGTTATAGAAGAGGAGATGGGTGCTGGTTTGATGGAACAGGACAGGTGGAATATTGAGGATTAATGTGAAGTTTGGAGTTGAAGATAGGGACTTGAAAGCTGTTGGTGTATTGGTGATAATGGAAGAGGGCAGCTCCAACCCACAGTTTGCAGAGTAAGTGTAGGCTGAGTGTGAGATTCCAGGGATGGAGAGAAAATAGAGGAGCCTGAGAAACACCTAAGAAATAGGGAGATGGTCTAGAGAAAGATGTCATGGAATTTGAAAAGTGTGAGGTTCTAGGAAGAGATTGTCAGCATTAAACGTCACTGATAAGTAATCTGAATTCAAGCAAAGTAACTATAGAAAGTGACTCACCATGGGTTGAATAAAGAAAGGAAAGGATTCTTTGGGGAGGGAAATCACCTGTTCTGAGTCTCAAAGGTCGGGTGGGCATTTCCTGGGTTAGGGTTGGTGGAGGTTGGGGACTGTGATATAGAGCACTTTTGTAAGAAATCTGAATGTGAAGAACTTAATGCAGTTGGGGAACACACACTCCTATCTAGAGAAGGCCAAGGGCAAGTAAGTGTCAAGGGATGAGGCAGGAGAAGAAAATAAAAACTTTGTCAATAAAATATGGTCCCTATACCTGAGAACCACTTCCTCTGCTTTTTTGACATAGATTTATTGTGCTTGAGTGGTTCTTTTTCCTTGTTTCTTTTTCTGTATTTCAAGCATTAAAAAACATGTAGATGACTTTACATGGGAAAAATGAATAGTTTGTTGTGACTTTTAAAAATGTGCTTAGTAACCAAATTTGTTTTTAAATAGACTGTTTATAAGTGCCGTTTAACTTAGATAGGGAAATTTGCGTCTATAGATAGTAAAATTTCCATGCTTGGAAATAGCGACCACAGTTCATTCAATTGTTGTCAGTAGCTATTGTGTGCAGTCAGGATGTCCTGGGGAAGGAGTGTGCCTGTGTATAGTTGGTGTCCACATTCCAGAAACAGACTTGAAGAAAGTGGCCTCTCAGCTGCCTTGGAGATCTTTTTTCCTTTGAGGTAAAGCTATCTTTTGAATATTATCTCCCACTAGGACTGTCTTTACCTTTGGGATTATTGTTACCATCTTACTTTTGTGTTGGGTGAAATTTAAAAGATTACTTTGCTTATTCTGTTTTAGTAAGGCTGCATGAGACCAGAAAATTTTAAAAATCGTTTTTTCCTTGGTGTAATTTTATGTTTTTGGGTTTTTTTGTGTGTGGTTTTTTTTTAAAGATTTTATTTATTTATTTGACAGAGAGAGATCACAAGTAGGCAGAGGCAGGCAGAGAGAGAGAGAAGGAAGCAGGCTCCCTGCTGAGCAGAGAGCCCGATGTGGGGCTCGATCCCAGGACCCTGGGATCATGACCCGAGCCGAAGGCAGAGGCTTTAACCCACTGAGCCACCCAGGCGCCCCTAATTTTATGTTTTTAAATAAAACCTTTCCTCCTTGCTCTTATTATTGAGACCATCTAAGTGAAGGGACTTTAAAAATGAAAAATATCCAGTGACCTGAAAAATCAAGGTCAAATTAGAGCTTACTTAATTTTTTCTTTTAATGATAATTTTCAAACCCTGGAAAGACAAGGGGGAGGTAGAAACCATTTTTGAATCTCTATTCTTTGGCAGTCTAGGTGTTTTGCATATGCTGTCTATTTTAATATTTTCAAAAAACCTGTTAAAGTGCATTTTCATTTTTATTTTAAATGGGGGAAAACTCAAAGAAAAAAGCTGTTATAGCTTGGGATCAGAAAGCTGTCTGGAATATGGAGATCATTTTTTCTTAAATCCCTGATTGCATTTAAAAAACAAAGATGACATGACTTGCTGAGGAGGACATCTTAACTGTCGATGCAATTGGCAAGTATACTAAGACATTAAAAAAAAAGATGTACAGAATGACTTTAGAATCAGGGAGGTATAATTTTGTTTGTGCTACTGCAGGATACATAAAGTCTGTCCACTTCCTGTGCATCATAAATGCATTGGAATAAAATTGGAATCTCTGACTCCTCTTTTTTTAAAGTATGGAATTTACCTTTTTGATAACTTCAAAAGAAAAATTTAAAGCTTTAAATTAAATTAAAAACTTTAAAAGAAAAAGCTTTTCCTCATTCATTCTAGTAGTGATTTGTATTTCCTGTGTCTCCTCCTGTTTCCAAGCAGGAAGTTAAGTCTGACAAAATATTTGCAATATGGTAAGAGAGATACAGCTTATTTTTGAAGTAGATAAAAGACATCTTCACTCAGTAATTTATTATGTACTTAATTATTTGTGTTTTCACTATTTACATTTGTTTTGGTCAATCTTATTTGTAATTTAAATTAATACAACCGTTCATTTAGGTTTTTCGTGTTCTGTATTTTGCACTATATTTAAAAATTGAGAAACAAAAGAGAAAAATGAGCTTTAATTATGTGTCTGAAATTGTAGAAGCTTTGTTTCTTCTTTCTGTTTTGAAAACTTAAATTTTTAATAGGCAGTACATTGAAATGATTCATAATGCAAATGGCATAAAAGAGTATTCAGCAGTAAAGTGTCTTTCCTACCTCAGATGCTTAGCTACCCTTTCCTTTACCTAGATAAGCAGCAACTACTACTGGATTTTTGTGTATCTTTCTAGCGACATTATTTTATGTAAACAATACAATATGTTCTTTTTTTTACTCTCCTTTTTACACAAATGGTAGCATTCTGCTCCTTACCCATTGTTCTGAGTTGTTCTATACATAAAAGTTTCCCTAATTCTTTTGTTGGGATTTATTCTGGTTTTTTTTCAAAGGTGCATGGTAATCTCTTATGCTCATGTGCTATAATTTATTTAACCAATCACTAATGGGTATTTGGATTGTTCATTTGTATTTATTTTCTTTATATTGCTAAATAACCTCTGTGGGAGTTCTGCCATTCTGATAGCAGTGCTGAGAAGGCTGATTTATTGCACCTTTGCCAGCAGAGCTGGTTACCAAGCTTTGTTACCCAGTCTCATAGTAAAAATTGGCATCTCAGTGTAGATTGATTTGCATTTCCCTCATTTTGAGTGCAGTTGAGTATGTTTTCATGTTTTAGAGCCATTTGTACATTTATGTGAGTTGCCTCTTTACCCTTTTTTTTTTTTTTTTTTTGGTGGTTGGTCTTTTTTTCTAGTACTGATTTATAGAAACTTTGTGTAAGTGAAATTAACACTAATCTTTGATATAAGTTGCACATTTTCTTTATCTTTTGATTTGCTTATGGTATTTTATTTTTAAGATTTTATTTATTTATTTGATAGATCACAAGTAGGCAGAGAGGCAGGCAGAAAGAGAAGGGAGGGAGCAGGCTCCCCTCTGAGCAAAGAGCCCAATGTGGGGCTCGATCCCAGGACCCTGGGACCATGACCTGAGCGGAAGGCAGAGGCTTAACCTGCTGAGCCATCCAGGCGCCCCTATGGTATTTTATTTTTGCATTTAAATGTATCTGTCCTTTTTATGGTCCTTGAGTTTTAGGTATTAGGAAGGACTTCCCCACTCTGAGATTATAATAGCATTCTCCAGTGTGTTTTCATTTAATGTCTTCCTGGTGTCACTTATTAAATTTAAGTCCTTGATATATTCTAGATTGTCTACATGTCTAGCTTATTTATCAAATAATTCTTTTCCCTACTGATCTGAGATGCCATTTTTATCATAAATACACTAAACTGTCATATATATTTATATCTATTTTGGGGACTTATTTTATGCCCCATTGATTTGTTTAGTCATGTGCCAATACCACACTATATTATAGTTGTATGGTATGTTTTAGTATCTGATGGGGTAACTCCTCTTCCCATTACTCTTTTTTTTCAGGATTTTGTTTTTCCATCAAGACTTTTGAATTGGCTTATCTAATTCCAAAAAATATCTATTGGTATTTTGAGGATGATGAGTAAAATTTATGACTTTATAAACTTACAATTTATAAATTAAGGAGAAGTTACATATTTAACATTTCCGAGACTATAGTATGCATTTCATTTCTTCAGGTTGTCTTTTGTGTTTCTCAGAAGCAACTTAAAGTTTTCATTTTGTAAGCCATACTGCTTTTTGGTCTTTCCCCCATGCGTATGAAGAAAATTTGCCTACATTATGTCTTTTAATTCATTGGTTTGCAAACTGTAGGCCCTGATGTATGACATCAAGTTAATGGATTGTAACCAGCATTTTTAAAATACAAAAGAGAATAGAAAAGAAAAATCAGAATGCAACACTCATTGTATAAGACTTAAGGTTGTTTTGAAACTTCAGAAGTGTTATACAACTAATAACTATTGTATGTGTTTGGAATACTGGTTCATGATATAATATGTATTTCTTACTGAAGGTTGTGGTCAAAAAAGTTTGAAAGTCACTAATAGATGGTGTGTTTGATGCTACTCATGTGATTTCTTAAAGAGATACTTAATGTGTCTTAATGCTTATTATTGTGACTTAATATGGTGCTCAGGGGAGACAGTTATTTAAACCTTGAGCAAAATTTTGATGTCATTTTGAAGAATGGCAAATATGGAAAAGGGAGTGGACATAGTGACACCAATTAGCAGGTTGTTAAATAATCCAGACTACAGGTAAAATGTGGCCTTTTGAACTGAATGGCAGTGGGAATGGTAAGGAAGAAATATTTTAGAGGTATTTTGAAAGCAAAGGTATAAACTAAGGAATGTAAAGAAAAGAGTAGGCTTGCAGGGCAGAATGGAAGGGAGGATAGAGTTCAGGTAGGACATGTTGAGGTTGTAATGCTGGTGGGTGAAGCCTAGGAAGTAGGAGAAAGAATATATCAAACAGACCATTGGAAATGTGGATCTGGAGCTCAGAGGTGAGAACTAGACAGGTAGTTTAAGGATTCATTTCCTTCAAAGGTCTCATAAAGTGGATACAGTTCTGTGGAGATAATGTATAGAGAAGAAAGCCAAAGAGAACTGCAGGCTGGGTGGGGACGACTATATAAAGTAAGATTGTCAGTAGACAGACACACAGAACATGACAGCACTCATGTTACTAACTACCAAGCACTGTACTCTAGGTGGTTTACATGTGTTTTCTCAGTCATTTCTTTCAGTGATACGCTATTTTACAGATGAAGAAATTGCAGTGAGGTGATGTGTTCAGAATAACACCGGGAGTGGTAGCGATTATATACGAACTCCAGTCCAAAACTCTGAAGGCCCACTTCTTCTGGTTACTAAAACACATTGCTTCTAAGAGTGTAGAATACTTCAAGATGGAAGAAAGTGGTTAATATTTGCAATAATAATAGCAGACATTATATGCCAGACACCATTAAACTCTGCATGGATTATCCCATTATTCCTCACAGCACATTTTTCAGGTCAATACTGTTATTTCTCGACCTTATTTTGCAGATAAGGAAGCTTGGAACATAGAGAGGTTTGTCCAAGTTTGCATGTGTATTAAGTGGTGGAGCTGTTGAGAGTTGTAGAGTGGACAAGTAGGATGAAAACTCAGAAGAAGAAAAAAGGTCTCAAAGTTTGACTAATATGTTTTTGTTGGCAGTGTTGTTAAGTGGTGTTGAGTGAAAATAATAACTAACATTTATTGAGCATTTTCTTTGTAACAAGCTCTGTTTTAAGTTCATTCAATTTTTATAACTGTTCTCAAAATACATATTGTTGTCCCCACTTTATAAATGAGGAGACTGAGGCACAGAGAAGTTGCGTTAAGTCCCTAGTAGGGGGCAGAGTTTAAGATTTAACCTAGACAGACTGGCTTCAGAACCCATCCTCTTAATCAGGCTGAGCAGACTATTTCTGGTGGGTCAAATCTGGCCTGCTGCCTGTTTTGTAAATAAAGCTTTATCAGAGCACAGCCACACTTACTCACTTATGTATCACCATATCTCATTTATGTATGGCTCCTTTAGGAATCGTTGCAGCATACCATACCACGTGTCTTGAAAAGTCTAAAATATTTGCTTTCTAGCCCTTTACACAAAGTTTTTCAACCTCTGATAACTATTAGACTGGATGAAAAGCCAATCCTGGTGAATATAGTCATAACCTATTTATAGAGGTTTGGCAGTTAAAAAAAAAAAGGAAAAGTTAAATTGAATGGTAGCTTTAAGAGGAAAATATGGTAAAATGAAAGTTTTTTTTACAGAGGAAAGATTTGAGCATGTTAGTAGCGTGAGAAAAAATGTCAATTGAGTGGGAGATAATTAACTATGGAGGGAGGTGGCACAGGATTTGGAGAATGCAGAAGAGAGTGGAAAGATTTATTACTGGAAAGGAGCCAAAGACTTTTCTTTGAAACACTGAGCAGAAGCAAAAAAGAGAAAAGATATTAGGAATATAGGGCTATTTTGAATTGGAGCAAGGGCAATAATAGTAATTTTCATTCGATGGCTGTAACCTCATTCAAGTAAGGATAAAGGAATATGGTTCAGATAATTGTCTTTTGGGGATTCACAATTACTGCTTTTTAAATCTCCCAGTCATGTTTAGTGCTACAAAAGATAGGTAAGAAAGAGGAAGAATAATTATAGAATTTGCTGTAGTGTTATAAGGTGTTTTTTTTTTTTTCTTTAAAGTCTAACAGGTTAAGGTTAGGAAATATAAGTAGGCTTTACAGTTTTGCTGGTTATAAGTCATTGTAAATAGACATTATAAATTACTATTTAAAGTCGACTTTCCAGTGAGGTTTTTAAAACAGCTTTGTTGAGGTATAATTGATATTCAATAAAGTACATATATTTAAAGGATCCCATTTTATCAATTTTGACATAAAAACCCTTGTGAAACTGTCCCAATCCAGGTAATGGGTGCCCCTTAGTACTCCTTCCTTTCTGTACCTTCCTGCGGCCCCCTTTCATCGATTTTGATAGGTGGTATTTTCATTTTCACTGTGTTCAAAATACTTTCTAATTTCCCTTTTTCTTCTTTGACCCATGGGTTATTTAGAAGTGTGTTACTTAGTTTCTTGGTATCTGGGGATTTTCTAGGGATTTTACCGTTATTTCTAACTTACTTTCATCTACTCACAGAACATCCTTTGCCTGATTTGAATTCTTTTAAATTCATTTTCACTTGTTTTTGGAAGTGGTCTATCTTGGCAAATATTCAGTGTGTACTTGAAAAGACAGGCATTCTGTTGTTAATAGATGGAGTGTTCTACAGATGTATCTGGCAGAGGAGGCCGATAGTATTGTTGAAGTCTTCCGTATCTTTACTGATTATCCATATATATGTTTTGTCGATTATTGAGAGAGGGTTATTGAAATCTCTGGCCATAGCTGTAAATTTGTCTATTTCTCATTGTGGTTCTATTAGGTTTTGCTTCGTGGATTTTGAAGTTGTTTATTAGGTGCATAAATGTATAGATTTGTTATGTCCTCTTGATGAATTGACTCCTTCATTATTACAAATTGACTTTTATCCATAGTGGTTTCTTTTACCGGGGAGTCTACTCTCTGTGGTGTTGGGCACGAAACTGGGGCTCTTGTGAGCTTACTGTATTCGTTTATCTGTCAAGGTTCTTGTCTTTAGTTGCCTTATAGCCAATGTCTTGAAAATGTTTGTTTCCTATATTTTGTTTGAGTTTTTTTCGGTTGTCTCAGGCAGAAGTGTAAACCTGTATTTCCATTATGGCCAGAGCAGAAGTCCAAAACTAGCTCTAAAATTACTCATAGTGGTTCTTAAAGTTTTTCTTTTTGTTTGTATCAGTGATATTTAGAAGAATCTGATGAAAGATGTGGCTCTTAGCCCCTCATACCTACAAATGCTTATCGATGTACAAGCTTGATTGTAATTTCATGAGGCTTAGAGGCTTGAGGCTTCCTTCATCCTGGCTTAGGAGTTCTTGCTTTCCAGTAAGCATTTTCAACCCTAGCTGTACACTAGAATCATCTGGAAGAGCTTTTGAACAAATACCTATGCTCCACCAGACTTGTGAAATCTGAATTTTTGGGTGGTAAGACCCAGATTTTTGTTTTTAAGACTCCCTAGGTAATTCTGCTGTGCAGCTAAACTTCAGAACAGCTTATTTTAAAGTAAAGGATGGCTTCCTCTTCCCTTGGTCTCTCTAGCTTTCCTTTATTGGCAAGGATCCTACGGAGGATGGGATACAGGGAGCCAGTTGCTCCTTAAATTCACCCTGAGTAGAAGGGGTTACTTTGAAAAAAATTGCCAATTCCACCTTCACATTTTTTCTTGGTAAATTGTATCTGGGTTTTTAACAAAGGTGCATAGAGAAGAAATTAAAATAAAACTTTTTCAGTTATATTTCACAGTTTGCTTTAGCAAAATGTTAGACATTTAGACAAAATGTTAGACATTCCTATGGCAAACAAGGGACAGCAATATATCAATTAAAATGGATCTCAGAGCCCAAGAGCCTGTAAGAAATAAGGCTATAAATAGGAACTTAAATTTTCTAAAGCGTTGGGTGTTTTTGTGATATGTGATATGTATTGTATATAGGATTTATGCTTTGTCAAATGTATATGACTTCAATTATTGGTAATTCATAGTGAAAAATATATTTAACTTGACCAAAGTAGGCCATAGTGCATTTAACTATTTTTACAAGTGCCATAAAGCAATAAGCAAGAGAAAATAGCACCAAGTGCTCTTAATGAGAGTTCTGATGTAACATGGACTCTGTGACTCTGAGATGGATTGATTTCATGTTGCATCACTTTTTAGATATGTCAAATTATGTAATGCACAGAGTAGTAAGTTTGGAATGCCAGCCACTTGTATGCAGGCCGATTCTTTTGTATGATTTCTTTAATGAAGAACTTGAACATCATATTTGTTTTGTGTGTTAGGCTTTTCAGTTTCCTAATCTTCTAATGCTTCTAGAAGTAACAGTGAATTTTAAGAGATGAAATGACTTTGTATAAATCTAGTTTAAAATATTTTCTTCCTCATTTATTGTAACCAATTTTTCCCTGTAGCTGTGAACTTCACAGAAGTTAATGAAGAAAACAAAAACGATCTCTTCAGAGAAGTGTTTTCTTCCATTGAGACCTTGGCCTTTACCTTTGGAAATATGTAAGTAGAGGACTGTCATGTAAATTTGGGCCTCGGTTTCTCAAGATAGGTTACATAATTCAGTAGATACATGGAAAGTAAAGTATTAAAATACAAAATATTATCACAACACTGGAAAGAATATGTTTATTATTTCATTGTTGTTTTGTTACTGTATTTGACAGTGTCTGTACAGTTTTTCAGAAGCAACATCCATTTGCAATTGACTATGTGGTTTATGTGAATAGATTCCTAGAGTTTATTTCTAAGGTTCTTGCTTAAAAAAAAATTGTATTCTGGATGACCTGTTGAATGTGAAGCCTGTAACCGAGCAATGAAATGACTTATCTTATTATTTCTATTTCTTTTTTTTTTTTTTTTAACTTCCCTGGATAGCTTGACAAACTTCCTTATGGGAGATGTAGGCAATGATTCATTATTGCGAATGCCTGTTTCTCGAGAAAGTAAGGTAGGCCAAGTTTGTGTGAAAGTGGAGACTTTAATATTTTTAACTTAATATTTCAATAATTTCAGCATTAGTCTTTGATAATTTTTGAGTTGAGCAAGAAAAACATCAGTTCATTTTAATATAATTTATGGTCAGTTTCTGGAGCAAAAATTTAATTATACTTTTTAAATGGAGCTATCATTTTAAAAGAATATATCTGGTAGTTTTATGGTGTCCTCTGTAAGGAATCTATATGTCATAGGATCCAAGATTTTAGTAAGTAATTCTTAACCATTTTTCTCCCCTGACATTGTCACAGTTCTCAAAGACTTGTGGAAACTTAGAAAAATAACACAAGAAGTAAAGAGGGTGTTAATCTTTTCACACATCCTATAGTTTGTTATCGTGACATATTTATTAAGAGGCTATAGGTCTTAATTCTCCCTAAGAGCAGTATGTCAGAGGATTGTAGTTCCAATTCCCAGTTATTGTTTTTTTTTTTAAGATTTTGTTTAATTATTTGAGAGAGAGCAAGAGAGATAGAGCATGAGCAGCAGGGGATGGGGGACAGGTAGAGGGAAAAGGAGAAGCAGACTCCCCCGGCTGAGCAGGGAGCCTGAAGAGGGGCTCCCTGGGATCATGACCTGAGCCAAAGGCAGTCACTTAACCGTCTGAGCCACCAATGGCTCCGACTCCCAATTTAAAGAAAAATTGTTCTGAAATAATAGAACATGAAGAATGTTTGTAGAATATTGCTTTAAAGATTATAGTAGTAATATTGTGATTTGACTAAAATTTTTTCACTAAATGCAAGCTATTTTTTAAAACTGCAGTAGGGACATGCACTAATAGTTTCTTTTCAAGGATGTTCCAAATCCAAAAGGAGTTTGACAAATATTTGAAAATGTGCCAGTTATTTCTGTTATGTCAGCGGGAAGCCTGCTTCTCCCTCTCCCCCTCTGCCTGCTGTGTTCCCTGTCTCACTGTCTCTCTCTCTCTCTCTTTTTCAAATAAATTAATTAAATAAATAAATGTTGAAAATATATTTCTCATTTTATAATCATCATTACACTAGCCACTTTTCATATGCTCAGATAGCTGGACAGTGCAGATACAGAACATTTCCATCATCATAGAAAGTTTTGCACTAAGTTGTCCACTAGACTTTCAGAGAAATGCTTATCAAATGATAAAATGGTAAAAGATGGCTGGAAGAAACAGGTCTTTGTCTTCAGTTTAAGTGAAAATCTATTTAGATTGTTTCTATAACTTCCTGACTAATATTTTTGAAATCTGTAGAATTTAAAGTTTCGAATGTATTAATTAATGTTAACTAATGCTATTAGTAAACAATGAGGTTATTTATTCTTGAATCTTGAGAACTGCAATTGTAAAAAGGTATGTAATTCTTACAAGATGTGGCATTTATATAGATTACTTAGGCCCTTTGAGTTCTAAATACTTGAAATTCTCTAATAGGAATTATCTCACAGTAACAAATTAGAGTGAAAAATTTCTGAAGCAAAGATCTGTTATCTTCTGCTCTAATCTTAAGTTTGTTTTCTTCCATGTTGTAAGTCTTTTGAAAATGTTTCTGTGGAATCAGTGGACTCATCCAATGAAAAAGGTAATGCTTGAGGCACTTACAATCTCAGTCAAATTTTTGCAGTTCCTTCCTTTCCTTCTTCTCTCTTTTTTTTAACCAATCCCCAACCTCCTGCAGTTACTTTCAATACATGTTTTGGATTATTTAATCTCTTCTTGCTCAGTAACCTCAAGTATTCATTTTTAACACAAAATGTTGTGTAAATTTTTGCATTAAAAACTTCAGAAAAAAGACCTGCCAGAGTAGATAGTAGATAGGTACTATAGAGACGGATCCAGAATTACATAGGGTTTATAACTTGATGAATAATAGAAATATATATATGGATAAAAAATATAATTTGAAGCCATTTTAAGTTTAAACTGTGACCTTTGATTCTAAATTTGTCACTTGTTTGTTTTTTTTTTTAAACACTTCTCATTGAAGAACATCTTAGGATTTGAATGCTGCTTTGTTTAGAGTTATGTGCTGATATTTAATATGTACTTGATGTTTTTATTTTCAGGAAGTTTTTCTCCTATAGAACTAGACAGTGTGCTATTGAAGAACACTGATTCTGTAGAATTGGCTTTGTCTTATGCCAAAACATGGTCAAAATATACCAAGAACATAGTTTCATGGGTTGAAAAGAAGCTTAACTTGGGTGAGTTGCCCTTTGGGGCATCTGATTAACTTTGGAGTGTAAGAACTAAATTGTTTGCAATTCATTTTCTATAGTTGATGACTAATATGATTCCAAATTAGTAGCTGCTTCATTATAGTGAATAAAATCATTGTCCATTTTCTCTTCTTGAAATAGGAAAGACTCTACTTACAATAAATGTACTTATTGAACATTACTGCACGCCAACCACTTGATCTGGGGACACAAAGACAAATAGTATACTGTCTTTGCCTTTAAGGAAGTCATACTCCAGTGGGCAAAAAGAAATGCAATCAGATAATATCGTTAAAAGAAATAAAAGCAACAATAGCTGTATGAGCACCAGCTGTGGAAACATTTTAGTAGCTAGTATTTTCCCAGTGTTTTACAGTTGACAAAATACTTTCATATCCTATACCTCATTTAATCCTTACCAAAACCCTGGAAAGAAGGCAAGAAAAGAACTGTTCCCATTTTACAGCTCAGACAGACAAGACAGGTGATTAGCCTAAGTTCAGATAGCAGGTTTGTGTAGGATTATATGGCACTAACTGGAAGAATATGGGATTTGCCCAAATCCTGTGTTCTTTCTACCAAAATTATTTGCCATAAGTAGAGATGCCCTTCAGAAGCACCTGACTAACCTTATAAAAGGGCAATACACAGGCCTAGGTCCCATCTCCAAGAGAATTGAAGCCAATGTATTTTGCAAGTTTCCTAGTTGGTTTTGATGAACACTTTGGATGAGAATCATAGTATGATATGATATAAGCTAGTGTGTGTGTTCACTCTTTAACTTGGAGTCACAAATAATTTTAGAGTATGAAGGGAAAAAAGTTAATTTTCCTTCTGATGCTTTCTTTGACCTTTTCAGAATTGGAGTCCACTAGAAACGTTGTCAAGTTGGCAGAGGCAACGAGAAGTAACATTGGAATGCAGGTGAGTGTTTCACTGCAGGGCAGTGACCACCTAGGGTATTGGACCAGGAGGTTAGCTGGATGAGCTCATGGTAGCGCTTTGTGAAGTCAGAGACGTGTGTACTAAATACAGGGAAGAAGTGAGATGCTAGTGCTGGGCAAAATAAAAGACTTTTAAACTTAACGTGGAGACCCATATGAAAAAAATTGGAGTATTCACAATTTTATACAAATGTTGATTGTTTTGTTAGTCACTAGTCTTGCCTACCTAGTTTTATAATTAATATTCTTCAGTATCTTTCTCATATAGTCATCTTTATGGCTAGTAATCTGTCTGCAGAAAAATGTCTAAACTTAAAATTTCTCCCTCTGAAGAGAATAGTTGGGGGGGGGTCTAGAACTCTAGTACTATTTCCATTGGATAATTTACTTCTCAATTTTAAATTCTAGGAGTTTATGCCACTGCAGAGTCTGTTTACCAGTGCTCTTCTTAATGATATAAAGAACAGTCGCCTTTTACAACAAACAATTGCAGCTCTCCAAGCCAACAAATTTGTGCAGGTAAAAATTTCTATGTATAATACACTTTTTTTTTTTTTTTTTTAAATAACAGCATAGCTTTAGAAAACAGCTTTTTTTTTTTTTCTTTCGTGTTTTAAAATACCCTTGACAGCCTCTACTTGGGAGGAAAAATGAAATGGAAAAACAAAGGAAAGAAATAAAAGAACTTTGGAAACAGGAACAAAATAAGATGGTGAGTATTATAATGGAGTTTCATTTACCTACTTGTGATCATCTGAAATCATCTCTAGTATGTAAGCATCTACCCTGGAGTTGCATTCCTTTGTGGTTTTTCTAAAATGCTATTTTAACTATTTTGTTGAATATGCTAATGAAACTTATACATTAGGGTTTGTTTCTTATTCTGTATTTAATACTTTTTTCCCTCTATATAGCTGGAAACAGAGACTGCTCTTAAAAAGGCAAAATTGTTATGTATGCAACGTCAAGATGAGTATGAAAAGGCAAAATCTTCCATGTTTCGTGCAGAAGAGGAGCATCTGTGCTCGAGTGGTGGATCAGTAAAAAATCTCAACAAGCAGCTAGAAAAAAAGCGAAGGTTGGAAGAGGAGGCTCTTCAAAAAGTAATCATCTTTGTTGTTATTTGCAAGTTGAATTAGCAATAATCTGCTAAGGCTTTCGTTCTTAAGTGTTAGTATGCATCAGGATTGCCTGGAGGGCTTGTTAAGACAGGTCACTGGTCCACACATTCAGGATATCAGATTCGGTAGCTCCAGGGCTGGCCCCAAACAGCCTGTGCTTCTAACAGGTTTCCAGGTGGTGCTGCTGCTGTTGGTGATCAGGATCCACACTTTGAGAACCAGTATGCTAAGAGATTTTTGCTTATCTTTCAAATATTTGATTTTGTTTCTGAAAAAGTATCTTAGAGAAGGCAGTAGTTTAATATATTTTACTTCATTGTTCAGGAAGTTCACCGTTTAGGCAACTGGATGTATGTGTGTGCTAGTTCTAGTACCTGATAGCAAAGCTAGGCTGGAGCTTTATATTGCTTATGAAATATAATTTGATGAGACCTGTAAGATTATATAGAAAATGATAAATATAAAAGGCTGTTAAGTTGAATTAGGCATTCATTTTGTGGACAATATACTAATTGTAAATCCTACTTGACTATCCATTAAAGTCAAGTGCCTTTGAGTCGCTGACCAGAACAGATTGTTATCTTTAGAAATATTCTATTTAAAACAGACTAGTTAATAATTTTTATGCAAAAAGTCTTTTCAATTATTTCCATTGAGTTTTATTATAATAAGTATTTGTTTTAAAATATAAATTCTAGTGATCAGTGTTTTTTTTTTCTGTGATATTCTTGAAGGTAGAAGAAGCAAATGAACTCTACAAAGTTTGTGTGACAAATGTTGAAGAGAGACGAAATGATCTGGAAAATACCAAAAGAGAAATTTTAACACAACTCCAGAAACTTGTTTTTCAGTGTGATCTTACCCTTAAAGCTGTAAGTATTTTGTTCAGTATTTGGAAGGCCAGGGGCAAAAAGGGTCTAAACAACTGCAGAAGGGAAAAGGGTGCTTGATGAGTCATGATTATTCAGGGATTTAATTTCTAAAATTAATGAAACATTTAGAGTTTGGAAAACTGACTTTCAGCTTTTAAGTAGTGGTTAGAGTTACATTTTTTTTTTCTGGTCCCCCACCCAGTGGATCAGTGATTTGTCCAATTAAAATTAAAGTCTGAGAGTTTGAAATTGCCTCTAAGCCACTGTCTTTCTTGGCTTGGTTGACAAAATGGATTTGATTGTTGAAACTTCTGTCAGCACTATGAGATCTATAGTAAACTAATATTAAAATTGAACCTAGGAATTTATTTAGGAAAAAAAAAACATTCTGCCCTCAAAGGTTTTCATTTGCCTCTTTAAAATGACTTGTATAAAAAGTTTATATATAAAATACCTTTTTTTGATGTACATTTCACAAATTTTAACACGTATAAATTTGTGTAGCCAGCACCATCACAATCAGGATTCAGAAGAATTCCATCGCTCCAAAAAAGTTTACTAATGCTGCACCTTTGTAGTCAGACTCTCTCCCCACCCCCAGCCCCTGGCAAGTGTTGGTATGTTCTCCGTCTTTATAGCTTGATCTTTTCCAGAGTGTCATATAAATGGAATCCTATGTGACTTGGAGACTGACTTCTTGTACTCAGCATAATATCTTTGAGATTCTTCAATGTTATGCCTGTATCAAAAGTTCATTTCTTTCTATTGCTGAATAGTATTCCATTATATGAATGTACCATAGTGTTTATCCATTCATCAGTTAGACATCTATGTTGTTTCCAATTTTGAGTGATTGTGAATATAATTCACATATTATATCGTGAATATAATTCAACTGCTATGAATATTTGTCTCTAGGTTTTTGTGTGAATATAAGTTTTCATATTTCTAGGGTAAGCTCCTAGGAGTGAGATTACTGGATGTTATGGTAAATGTCTGTTTAACTTCATAAGAAATTGACAAATTGTTTTCCAGAATGACCATAACATTTTCATTCTAACCAGTAATATATGAGAGTTCCGATTGTTCTGCATCCTTGATTATACTTGTCGGTTGTTGTTAAATTTTAACTGTTCTAATATATGTGTAGTGGTAGTTGTTTTAATTTGTGTTTCTGGAGTGACTAATGATATTGAGCATCTTTTCAAGGACTTATTTGCAGTCTGTATTTTGCCATTTAAAAACTGAGTTGTTTCCTTATTGAGCTTGCACATTTTGTCTTCCAGTCTGAAACTTTTTATTCTTTTAGCAGTTTGTTTCAGGGAACAAAAGGTTATAATTTTGGTGGAATCTAACTTATCAATTTCTTCTTTTATGTGTCATGCTTTTCACATTATTTCTAAGAGTTTCAGAGTCACAAAGACTTCTATGTTTTCTACTAAAATTTTTATAGTTTAACATTGATGTATGATCTGTTTTGATGTAGTTTTTATATAAGGTGTGAAGAAGTATACATTAAGGTTCATTTTTTGCATATAAATGTGTTAAAATTATGCCTGTGGGATTTTAATTTATGGAGGTGACTGAATGCTGACATGGAGAGGTCAATGTTACTGAAAGATGAATTGCTTACTTATATTTCCCAAGGGAAGGGGATGTGCTGTACCATGTAGGGCCACAGAAGTACCAGGTTGGTGAAGAAGAGACAGGAGTGAGGGGAAAGCTGAGTACGGAGCCTTATTGGGGTTTCCAAGGGGAAAACAAGGTGGGGCAGGAAAAGCAGTATAGGATTGGCTAGTTTGATGGTCTCTCTTTGCTTAGTACCTGGCCCTGGGGTGATTTAGAGCAGGAGACAGTAACAACTTGGTGTGTGAGAATTAGATAATGAGGTTGTTCGGGTAGCATATGAAAGACATTACCCCACTACTCCCCACCCCTGTGCTAAGAATTGGTTAGCCCTGGGGGGAGCAGACTCTCCTCACCCAGAAAACTTTAAGATGTCAAAACATTATAAAATACAAAAAATAAAAAACATTATTAATACAGGTGTCCACTTGTTTCAGTGCCGTTTGTTGAAAACATTGTGCCATCTCCATTGATTTGTCTTTGCATCTTGGTCAAAAATCAATTAACCATATTTTTATAGGTCAATTTCTAGATTTTCTCTTCTGTTCCATGGGTATATGTGCTTGTCATGCCCAAACTATACTACTGTGTTGATTACTGTTTTATAGCAAGTCTTTATTTTTAATTTTTTTTAAAGATTTTGTTTATTTATTTGACAGAGCTCACAAGTAGACAGAGAGGCAGGCTGAGAGGGGCGGTGGGGGGCAGGGGGAAGCAGGCTCCCCGCTGAGCAGAGAGTCCGATGTGGGGCTCGATCCCAGGACTCTGGGATCATGACCTGAGCCAAAAGCAGAGGCTTTAACCCACTGAGCTACCCAGGTGCCCCTATAGCAAGTCTTAAAATCAGTGTGAATATTCAACTTTTTTTTTTCCAGAATTGTTTTTGAGTATTTAAGATCCTTTGGCCATAAAAACATTGGAATCACTTGTGGTATCTACGAACAAATCCTGCAAACATTCTAATTGAAATTGAGTTAAATCTTAGATCAGATGGGAAGAATTGACAACATATGTAGCATCTTAACTCTATAGAGAAAGTTGTTCAATCCATGAAGACAGTATGTCTCTCTATTTTTTTAGATACATATTTTTTTCATTTCATTTTATTTCTTTTCAGTGTTCCAGAATTCATTGTTTATGCACCACACCCAGTGTTCCATGCAATATGTGCCCTCCATAATACCACCATGAGGCTTACCCAACCCCCTGTCCCCCTTCCCTCCAAAACCCTCAGTTTGTTTCTGAGTCCAGAGTCTCATGGTTTATCTTCCCCTCTGATTTCTCCCAGCTGATTTCTAGATACATGATATTTTTTAAATTAGCACTTTGTAGTTTTCAACGTAAAAGTTTTTCACATGATTTGTTAGATTTAAACCTCTGTATATATGTATGTATTTGGGCAGCTATTATGAATGTGACACACAGATAAATCAATAGATAAATACATACTACATATAATTTATGTGTGTGTATCTGTGCACACATATTTCTTTATGTGGGCATCTTTGTCATGCCCACATGACATTTTTTGATAATGCCCTTTCTCAGATAAGGAATTTCCCCTTTTTCTAGTTTGCTGACGGTTTTATGATAAAGATGTTGGATTTTTTTTTTCCACTGCTGAGAACTTTGGGGTTGTTTGTTACTGCAGCACAAGCTAGCAAAACTGTCTGCTTCAGTATATAACTGAATATATGTACATATATTCTTTAGTCCTTTACATACTATATACTATGTCATGTGTACCTAAATATGATAGAGGAACATCTTTAGAACAAATAATATATAACTACAATTTATGGGATTTAAGATGCAATTTTTACTAATTACATTATTATAAATATTTATAATTGTGTCTGCTTTTTTTTAAAAAAAGATGTTGAATTTATCAAGTGATTTTTTTCCCACATCATTTGATGTGATAATATAGTTTTTCTTTTATAGTCTATTAATATGATGGATTGCATTGATGTTTGAGTGCTGATCTGGTCTTGCATTACTGGATAAGCTGCTTTTGGTTGTGATACATTGTTCCTTTATATATTGCTGGATTCGATTTGCTAATATTTTGTTGAGTATTTTTTTCTTTTTATTCTCTGTTAATAAAAGACATTGGTATGTTATTTTTTTTGTCTTATACTATCTTTATCTACTTTAATATCAGGGTAATTCTGGCCTTATAAAATGAGTGGGGAGGTGTTCTTTCCTGTCAGTATTCTGGAAGAGATTGTGTAAAATTGGTGTTATTTCTTCAGTTGTTTGATGGCATTCCCTGGTAGAAAGCATCTGGGCTTGGGGTTTTCATCTTTGGAAGAATTTTTACTATGTATTGAATTTCTTTTGAGAATAAGCCTATTTGAGCTAATTATTTCTTTTTGGGTGAATTTTGGTAGTGGCTTTCATGGGCCTTCGTCCCAGTTGTCTAATTTATGTGCACAGAGTTGTTCATAGTTTTTCTTCTTCCTTCAGTGACTCAGTAGGCTGTACTGATATCCTCTCTTTGATTCCTGATGTTGGTAATTTGTACCTTCTCTCTTTCTCTCTCTGGTTAGTCTGGCTAGGTAGAGATTTATTAATTTTACTGACCTTTTCAAAGAACTAGCTTTTAATTTTCATTGGTTTCTCTATTGTTATTTTTAAATTTTTATTTATTTCTGCTTGCTTTGGGTTTCTTTTTCTTTTCGTTTTAGTTTCTTAATGGTGGAAGCTTAGATTGTTCATTGAGACCTCCCTGCTTTTTGTTTTCTTTTTTTTTCCCTAAGATTTTATTTATTTATTTATTTATTTATTTGAGAGAGTGAGTGAGAGAAAGAGACTATAAGCAGGGGCAGAAGGAGAGGGAAAAGCGGACTCTTTTGCTAAGCAGGAAGTGTGATGTGGGGCTTGATCTCAGGACCCTGGGATCATGACCTGAGCTGAAGGCAGATGCTTCACTGACTGAGCCACCCAGGTGCCCCGAGACCTCCCTGCTTTTTTAATATAAATATTTAATCATTTAAATTTCTCTCTAAGCACTGCTTATCAATATCCCACAAATTTTGAATTTTATATTTCTATTTTTGTACAATATAAAATATTTCCTAATTTCCCTTGAGACTTCATCTTTGACCTGTGGATAGTATAGAAACTGGTTGTTCAGTTTCCAAGTATTTGAGGATTTTCTGGTTAAATTCTTGATACCAATTTCTAGTTTAATTCTGTTATGATGAGAGAAATATTTTATATAATTTCAATTTTCTTAGATTTGTTATGGTTTGTTTTGTGATTCAGCATATGGTCTATCATGGAACATTCCATGCATATACTTTTAAAAATTTCTGTTCTGCTCTTGTTGGCTGGGGTACTTTGTAAATGTCAATTGGTTATGGTTGGTTTATGGTGCTATTTATTTCTTCTATATCCTTGATGATTTACTTTTTTCTTCCATCAACTACAGTGAAATGGGAAGTTCTTTTAAGTTTTTATTTAAATTCCAGTTAATTAACATACAGTATAATATCAGTTTCAGGTGTACAATATAGTGATTCAACACTTCCATACAACACCCAGTGTTCATCACAACAAGTATATTCCTTAATCCCATTTACCTATTTAACCCACCCTCCACCCATTCCCCCTCTGGTAACCAGTTTATTTAGAGAAAGGAGTTCTGAAGTCTTCAACATACTGTATATTTTTAATTCTATCAGTTTTTGTTTTATGAATTTTGAAACTCATTTTCTTATGTATTAATAATTGCTACATATTCTTGGTGAATTGATCCTTTTAGCCTTATGAAATGTCTTTTTTAATCCTGGCCATTTTTATTGCTTTTTACTCTTTATTTAATGCTGATATAGCTATTTCAGGTTTTTTTTCTATTATTTTTATTATGGTATATTTTTTCCATTCTTCTACTTTGAGTTTTATCATCATATTTAAAGTGAATTTCTTTTCTTTTTTTTAAGATTTTATATATTTGACAGAGATCACAAGTAGGCAGAGAGGCAGATAGAGAGGGAGGGAGGAAGTAGACTACCCACTGAGCAGAGAGCCCAATACTGGGCTCAATCCCAGGACCCTGAGATCATGACCTGAGCCAAAGGCAGAGGCTTAACGCACTGAGCCATCCAGGCGCACCTAAAGTGAATTTCTTATATAGCATATAGTTCCATATTGATTTTTTTAAATCTGTTTTGATAATCTCTATCTTTTAAGTTAAATATTTAGATAGTTTATATTTAATGAAAATGTGTATTCAGAATTAGGCCTACTTCTCTCTTTTTTTGTTTGTACCTTATGTTTTCCTTCATTTGTTTCCCTTTTGCTGCCTTATATTGGATAATTTGATAATTTTTTAGAATTATATACAGTTTATATTACAGATTTAATTTAATCTATTTTTATTTATGTGTTAGAGTTACATTTTAATTTACCTAACGTGCTTATTTGCATTTTATTTTCTACATTTTAATTTACTGGGCTTTTGACTGTATGTCTTTTTACAGGGGCTGTTTGTTTGTTTGTTTGTTTGTTTTAATGGTTGCACTAGGGCTTTATTTATAAAAACTTTTCACTGGCCTATTTAGAACTAACATTTTACCCCTTCAGGTGGAACATAGAAACCACATAGTCTCACCATATAAGTCCTTTTTACTTGTTTTGGGTTGTAGTTGTATGTGTATGTTCTATCTATATACCTTGAAAACCTCACCAGACAATTTATAATTTTTGTTTTCAAAAGTTACATGTTTTAGAAAAGAGAGATCTTTTTAAATTACCAGATATTTACTATTGCTGTTTCTACTCTTCCATTTCTAAGGTTCTTTCCCTTTGATATCATTTCTCTCTTTTCTAAAGAACTTCCTTTAGCATTTCAGTTACAGCAGGTCTTCTGGTGGTGGATTTCATCTTTATTCCTGAAGGACATTTTCATTTGATAAAGAATTTTGTTCTTTTCTTCAACACTTTAAAAATGTACTTCTGGCCTCTGTGTTTCTAATGAGAAATCCATAGTCATTTGAATTATTGCTTCCTCAGTGTGGAATGTGTTGTGGGTTTTTTGCTTGCAAGATTTTTTTTCTTTGTCTTTGGTTTTCAACATTTTGATTACAGTTTACTTGGGTGTGAATTTTGTTGAATTTATTGCTTGGAGTTCCCTGAGCTGCTTAAATCTGCAGGTTTGACTCTTGTAATATTTGGGAAGTTTTCAGCTATTGTTTCTTCAAAAAAAATTTTATAGCACTCTGTCCTGTTGCTCTAAGACTCCAGTGACTCAAATTTTAGACCTTTGTTTTTATTCTATGGGTTGGTGAGGGAGGTGTCTTCCTCCCCAATCTTTTCTCTTGATTGTTGTTCTATTGATCTGTTTTCAGGTTCACTGTCTTTCCTTTGTTATCTCTATTTTCCTATACAGTTAAAACAGTAAATTTTTTTGTTTGAATTATTTTATTTTTCTGTTTCTTTTTTATATCTTCCATTTCTGTGCTTCGACTTCAGTCTTCCCATGTTTTAAGATTATTTGCTCTTACGTATTTAGACTGTCATAATAGCTGCTTTAAAGTCTTTATCTGATAATCCAAAAAGGTGAGTCATCTCAGGGTTAGTGTCTGTTTATTGTCTTTTCTCTTGCGTGTTGATGAGATTTCCTGGTCCATCACCGTAGCAAGTAATTTTGGATGGTATTCTGGACTTTTCTGTATTACTTTATGTGACTCAGGGTTGTCTTTCTAACCTATACTGAATGTTGATTTTTTTTTAATTTTAGCAGGCATTTGATTGAGTTATGTTCACTCTACAGCTCCTAAGGAGTCCCTTCCATGTCTTCTAGCTGTGAAACTTAGCTAACCTATTCTGCTGCTATTGAGGGCCAAGGAAGGAAAGGATAAAGACAAAACAATAGGAATTGCAGACCCCTCACTCTTTAGATCCATTCCCCTCAAACTTATAGATGTCTACTTGGCTGCTACTGCCATCAGTGCCACAGCACCACAGTTTAGTGCCTGGGACTTGCTTTGGGGCTGGAGGACAAGAGAAAATAAACAGAGAAAAGAAACCAGAGAGTCCCCCCGCCCAAACTCTTTCAGTCACATGTCTTTGAATAGGAGTTCAGTATTGCCTGGGAAACAGTAGCAAAAGAAATAACAGGAAGCATACCCCTGGATTGCTCATACCTTAATTTGTTGTTTCTTTCCACAGTCTGCCTGCTGCCATTTATTTTCCAGAGTTCTCAGAACGTTGAGTATTCGGTGGGAAACTGGGGGCGTAAGCCTGTTCCATTTGAATCAGAAAGTCTCCATAAAATGTTCCTTAGTATTTAAAATTGTATCTCATTTGTTTACCGAATTCTGATTAATGTGTGATTAATTCAAAGAGCCAATTTTAGCAAAATCATTTAAAAGAATTATAAAAAATCCCAGGATTTGAAATTACATTATGAGTTACTTAGGCCAACCTTTACACTTGACAAGCCCTTTTCACCTCAGACAATAGCTCATGAGAGCTAAGATTGCTATGTACCTGCCAGTGTATTAAGTTCTTTGCCTACATTAACTCATTTCATTCTCCCCCAACCCATTAGGTAAATACAACTTTTTTTAGCTCCATCTTATTGGTAAAGAAACTAAAGTTTAGAAAACCTGTCTTCTCAAAACATGGTCCTTGGGCCCGACACATTATCCTTACATTGGGAGCCTATGAGGAATGCAGAATCTTGGGTTTCAACTCAGACTTTTGGAATCAGAATCCGCATTTTGAACAAGAATCCTCCACATGATTCATTTGCACATTAGCTTTTTATAAAGGATTTGCTTTACAAGTTACAAATAACTTGATCAAGGTCACCCAGCATGTAAATTGTAAAGCTAGGGTAGAACTTGATTGAATGACTTCAGAACCTGTGCTCTTAAATACCATGCTGTCTTGCCGAATGATTATTTAGCCTGGGTGTGACAACTCCAAAATTAATATAATTTTTATATTGAGCTAAAAGGAAATCTGTTTCTTGTGGACCTTTCAAGTTATACCATATTCCTATAATCCCTTTTCTACAAAATAACACTTTAACTGTTGAAAGACAATTATTACCTTCCTTTCCTGAATGTTTTTTCCAGACTACACACCCCCAAATCTGATTTTTTTTTTCATATAACATGGTTTTAAGCTCTCTTACAAGGTATAATCTTGTCTACATACCTCTTAAAAATGATGCTGTTTGGTGATCCAGTAATTATGATTTCCTTTAATTTGATGTGATATAAATAAGGGGTTATTTAATTTTGTATATAACATATATATATTTATTGATGCCCACTGTGTAGATAATTGTAAGACACATACCTGCTTTCAAGGAGATTAACATATATTTAAAAAGAGAGAATGAACACATCTGAAAAATTGGAGAGTAATACCTATCAGTGTATGAAATAGACTTTGAGGTTAAGGTCTCTCAAACTTGAACAAATCCCCAAACTTAAGAAAATCTGTATAGCATATAATATAGAGACAGCTAATAGAGGTGCTCTGTGTATATATTTGTGAATAAAAGTTCATATTAGCTAAAGTTCTTTTGAACCAATTTAATAAGATTTTTAAAATTTATTTATCTGGGAAAGAGCAAAAGCAGGGGGAGTGGCAGGCAGAGGAGAGGGACAAGCAGACTCCCTGCTGAGCAGGGAACCTAATGCAGGAGTCAGCTCTAGGACCCTAAGGTCATAACCTGAGCCGAAGGCAGACATTTAACTGACTGAGCCATCCAGGTGCCCTTCTTTATGTTTTCTTCTCCATCAAAAGCAGAACTTAGGGGTTTTGGTGACTTATTTTCAACATCATCTCAAATTGTTTTTAAAAAATTTTTATTTTCACTCTAGGACATATCACATATGTGATTGCTGAAAAAGCAAAATTATTTGAGGTACAAAGATTCTAGACACTCAGGTTCTCTCACTATTTTCTGGAAGTTACACATATCACATTTATATCCTAGGAAAATTGTAAGTTATATTATGGACATTGAGGATTACTTCTGAATATCTAAAATTATCTTGAATTATGAAGTATTGAAGGGTCAGGGATAAAGATTGTAATTACATTACTGAGAGGAAGAAGAAATGACCAGGCCAGTCACTAAAGACCTAACCAAATCAATGGGCTTTGAAAAATGGGAAGAATTAGAGCAAGAGTTTTGTTTTGGTTTAGAGTACATTCAAAAAAAGATTATCTTTAAAATAATATAGGATAGAGAATTATATTGAGCCAAATTTATTTTAGATTATTGCTATTTTATATTTCTTTATATGAAAGAAACTTTCCCCATTATTTGAAATTCAAATTCTCTCTGAACAGCTATCATAAATATTTGTACTAATCCAAGTACCATTGGAGGAACTAAAAATTTGCTGTAGGTGATGAAAGCTGGGGATAGATCTAGTTTGAAGTCCTGTGTGCTAGAGGGAACAGTTCCAGGAAACAAACAGAATTACAGTATGACCTTGGCTAATCACACTTTCTATTACTATACATTTGGTCATTTCCCCTTTAGGAGGCACTTAGGTCACTGTGCTAACTAGAGGACTAGAAGAAAAGTCTAAGTTCCTGACTCAGGTTGCAGATTGGGGCACAAAAAAATCTAGAGGCAGGATGATTTTTGAGGTACCTGTGAGCCACCCCAGGTAAGATCCCCAGCAAGTCCTGCAGGATCTACCCCATGGGGGTTCACTCTTTACTGTTTCTGTTAGGTAAGTGAGAAGGCTGGATAATTTAGGGAAAACAGATTTTAAGATTGGACTACCCGTATATATAACTCCTTAAGTCTTTATTATTAATAAGTACCCAGAAACAAACATTCAGCAGATGAATTGATTATGCCAGTATATTCATTTGGCTTTTTAAATTATTGGTGTTTTTAACTAGATTCATAAAGCTTATTAAAAAGTACAAAAAATGTACAGTTACCTTTAGGATCAAGAGAGTTCAGTTAACTGAACTGGGGAATTTTCTCATCATAGCCAGTTGCAGGACTTAAACTTTACCATCTGCCATTTGAATTTCCTTTGTTCCTTGAGAGAGTTATAATATATATAAGCTATTCTTTTATGTGCACTTTTCAAATACTACTTATGCTGAGCCTATTTATCCTTCGGGAATGCCTGTCTACCTTGGAAAGGTCTCAGAGGCTAATCAAAAGTTCAACAGATTATCTGGTATAACAAGAGAAATGAAGGGGTAACATGGCAGTCTTTGAAATAATATTAAGCTGATTGAAATTTGGCATTTATTCACATTGCTCACCTGGAAGCCAGAGTGGCATTTTATAACATAAATTCTGTGATAGCTCTTAACACCCTTTAAAACCCTCCATTGGCTTCCCATTTTACTTAAATTCAGACTCCTTACTTTGGTTTAAATGCCTCCTCTTTCTGGTATCATCTCAAACCGAAACTTCACCTCTTTGGACAAGGCTTCAGCCATATTGACCTTTCAAGTGTTTCTTGAGCATGGCAAGCTCTTTCTCACTCACTTTTGCTCTGGGGTCTCTGTGCTACCTCTTCCTTTTTTTCTGGATTGGACTTCTATCTGAAACCTTGCATTGGCCCTTTCTTATATCAGGTCTCAGTTCAGGTGTGACCTACTCAGAGAGGCTTGGCTAACCTGCCATATCAGAAGTGCCAGCTCATATTCCATACCTTGACAGTCTTATATAATATTTATAGAAGTTTTCAATACCAGAAATTATCTTATCTAGCAGAATTTATTCACCCTCTCTCTTACTTCACCTTCAGGAGAACATAAATTTTGTGAGGACTGGGATCTCATCTGTTTATTTGCCATAATATACTCAAAGCCTGGGTTTCTGAGAACACTAAATTAGTTCATTCGTGTGCAACTCTCAGAATGGATTTGGCACATTTGCAGGCACTTGCTAGCTGTTAAAAATTGCTACTATTATTACGAGTAGTAGGAATAGTAGTATATGTAGGCATTTGTAGAAACTCAGTGGGATAATATATTTTAGATAGATTCAAGATAATGCCTAATTATTAAAACTGAGTTCCGGGGCACCTGGGTGGCTCAGTGGGTTAAGCCTCTGCCTTGGGCTCAGGTCATGATCTCAGGGTCCTGGGATCGATTCCCGCATCGGGCTCTCTGCTCAGCAGGGAACCTGCTTCCTCCTCTCTCTCTGCCTGCCTCTCTGCCGGCTTGTGATCTCTGTCTGTTAAATAAATAAATAAAATCTTAAAAAAAAAAACAAAACCTGAGTTCCTTAGGATACATTATAATTGGAAATCATTTTTTAATAGGATTGAAGAAGTAAAAGTCAAAATAATTCTACTCTGATTCAAACCTTTTCCCTTATGTTTCTCACTTAAGAGTTTAGACTGTTGCGGTCAGACCATCAGCATACGGAGCTGGGGATCCTCAAAAACACATTTGTCTCCTAAAATTATGAACCAGTAGGGACAAGGAAATGTATTTTTGAACTTTTCAGTTTACAGCCATTTTTGCTGGCAACGATTACTCCTAGATAGTGGATTACAACTGTTTTTTTTTTTTTTCTAGATCTAGACCTAATCTAGACCTTGTAAAAAGCCTTGCACAAAGTATGCTTGTGGTGATATTCAGTGTTCTATGCTTCAGTGTATGGCCTTTTTTCTTTCGAAATCATCTATCTTTATATAGTGTTCTGTATAGCAGAAGTTATTTTGCCTTTTGTCTTTGTCTGTGATTATAGGTGACAGTTAACCTCTTCCAGATGCAACACCTTCAGGCAGCCTCCCTTGCAAACAATTTACAGTCTCTCTGTGATAGCGCCAAACTCTATGACCCAGGTCAAGAGTACAGTGAGTTCGTCAAGGCCACAAATGCAACCGAAGAAGAAAAAGTTGATGGGTAAGAATTAATGTGTAGATGAAATTATCTCAAAAGATAAAACCTTAATTGCTAAGTTCCTATCTGATAGTAGGTGGTGTCTTTTCTAACATAGGCAGAATTGACTTTAAAACTTTCTGAACTCATTTTATATTCAGATGTGACTCACTTAAGAGTAAAGCTTTGCATTTTGACACAGAGCTCAGTTCTTTGAGATTTAGAAATCCTTTGAGAATGGCAAATCATATTCATATCAATTTTGAATGTCTACATATTTAACAACCTACATTTTCTATAGACGTTATACTAGAAAAGTTTAACGATGACATGAATTATTGACCATACTTTTGCTACTCTTTTCCATGTTTTGGCTGTAATAAGTTCAAATGATTAATAAATTTTGTTCACATCTTCTCTAAGAAGTTGAACCATATAATAAGATTTATTTTTAATATTTAATTACTCTGTTCATTTAAGTAGCACATTTTTCTGAAAATAGAGTAAAATAGTCTGGGTATTAGTCATTCTTCTAAATGATGAGTTTTATTTGGGTTTTTCTTAGGAATATAAATAAACCATTAACAAATAGTCCCCACACTTCTGGATACAGACCTACCGACTCATTAGAGGATGTAGTGCGCCTTCCTGACAGTTCTAGTAAGATTGAAGAGGACAGATGCTCCAATAGTGCTGATGTAACAGGTAGACTTTCACATTAAAGAGAGCTCTGATTTATGAAAGATCAAGTTGTTTAAATGAGATTATTAAATGAGTTGCAACTCTGGAATTTAAAAATCAGGCCTTGAATTAAAACTTCATGAGGCCTTATTCACAGTTGTAAGCACTGTGCCTGTCTTAAAGTTGACTGTTTGATCACTGTACAGAAATTTGATTTGTCTCATTTTATGTAATGTCAGTATTTTACCTCATGAAATCTGTCTGTAGCCAAGTTTGACTTTAAATATTCTTTTCTTAAAGGTCCTTCTTTTATAAGGTCATGGACATTTGGGATGTTTAGTGACTCTGAGAGCACTGGAGGAAGCAGTGAATCTAGATCTCTGGATTCTGAATCTATAAGTCCAGGTACATAGCATTTAAGTCTAGCAGAGAAAATTCAATGACATATTCCTTTTGGGGGATATATTTTAACCACCTGATTTTTTTAATCAACTGTTTCCTAGAGAGGAGTATATACATATACACATGCAGTTTAAAGAAAAATAAGACAAACCCTCATATATTCACCACCCAGCCTATAAGAAATAAAACATGATCAGTATATTAGCAGGGCCCTGTGGACACCTCCTTGAAAACCTTGCCCCATGCCTTCCAGAACAGACCATCATCCTGGATTTTTTTCAGTCATTCTCTAGCTATTTTAAATGTTTTACTACCTGTATCTACTTGAGCTTTGCCCTCTTTGGAATGTTATACAGATGGAATTATACCATTTTTTGTGTGACTTCTTTCATGTTTTTTTAGATCCATATTGATGTGAATAGCTGTCCTTATATATCTTTATTTTATACTTATACTCTATATAGTATTCCATTGTGTGAACATAACTATACATTTTAGATTGTTTTGTAGCTAATTGCTGTGGTGAACAATACAGTTAACACCTGTGATTACTTATCAGTTTTTTAAATGTACCTTTAAAAGACACTTTGATAAGGAGAGTCCAATGCTCCTTAGAGAGGCAGGATAGATGTGTTGACTTCTCCCTTAGTGGCTTCAAAGAGGATGACTTGCCATAGGTAATACAGCTAGCAGGGAAAGAAGGTAACATTTGGACCCATGAGATTCTTCCTTAAACATTCTTTCTCCTCCACTCTTCTACCAAAGACTGCTCCAATCCTGTTCTTCCCAGCCCTTCTCCTAGGATCCTTGGCACTGTGGAATGTATGTTGTAAGATTTAACCTGCCTCAAAAGTCCAAGGCATTTTTTTAATAGTGTTCTATATATTACAGAAATTTTATTTATGTAAATAAATCTCTTGAATTTTAAAGTAAGAAATAACTTCCATGCAGCATTGGGGTTTGTAGGCTTACTCTGTGTCTTCCTTGAAAACTAGTTGTGTGCAGGCGACACCCTGAAGTTGTGAGCCTGAATAATACTTCGCTGAGTGTTTGTAATTGACTTTGTAAAAACAAGATGATTGTAGCTATCCCCAGAAATTAAGACCCATTCTAGAGCAAGCCGTAAATTATTTGAAATCCCATAAGACTACATATGTGATAAAGACAAAAATTTGAAAACTAGTTACATGGTAAATGGTGAAGACCTGGGGAGGCCTGACCTGGGAATGAGGGAAGTGGGGAACATGACAGCCGTCCTCACATCCTGGAGTGGGAAGGGATTCAAGGACAGTGCTCATCTCCTTCAGGAAGAACGGGGACCAAAGGCTGGGGTTCGTGGGCAGGCAGGCTGCTGCTCAAAAATACAAGGAGGCCATCTCACAGTTAGAATAGTTCTAAGTAGAAC
>PISX010006734.1:0-94651 GCA_004024625.1 Mellivora capensis | reverse complement strand
ATATATATATATATAATAACAGAACTTAAAAGCACTAAGATGATTGAGAGCTCCTAAATCATCAGTAGCTTCACTTTTTTGTGCCCATACTTTATGGCATTTTTCATGTATGTGCTAAAATTTGTGGTTGTTATATTTATCCATATTTTTTTATCTTTCCATATTTAACTCTCCTGGCCTAAGATGTTTTCCCTATCTCTTAATTTTATAAGAATATTCCTAATCTTAAAACTTCAGTTAAAGTATCTTTGATCCATAAAATCTTGGGCATTTCAATCCTCATTACCTGTTTTCAATTTTCATAACATGTGTAATTCAATAGAGATATTTAATTTCTATACTATATTTCTATTCTGCATCATGCCTCATTTGTATTTGTATCCAAAACAAAAAAGGATAATTTTACTGAATGTTAGTTTAAGGAAGGTTAAAGTATATACTGACAATGTACCAGATTGTGTTCTACAGAAGCAAATGACAAGCCAGTAGTTGGAGTGAAAGTTTTTTATTAGGAATCTACACTATCCCAAAATCGAGGAGCAGGTCCTTCCTTTAATTGGGACTGTATCTACAAGTATAATACAGAAATGTATACAAATCATAAGTATATATCTGGCTGAGTTGTCTCAAAATAAACCATTCCTGTATCATATCTGGGTTCTCTAGTTGGTCTCGAATTAAGCATTAGTCAAATACAAGAAGTTTCAATACTGTGATTCTAGTTACACATAGATATTGGACATGGGATAGTTGAACATAAAGCCCACATTTCCTGAGGAAAATCTCCATTTTGAGTAGGTTGCCACCTTTAAAATTATGAAAATAAAATATGGAGGAATAAAAAGTATTATCACCTACCAAGAAAAGTTAATCCAATAATCCAGACAATACAAATTGGGACATAAATATGATGCTAAAGCAACTAATTGGTTGCTACAACTTCAAAACTCCTAAATAGTGCAATGAGATCTCCAGATAATCCCCAAGGAAGCTAACTAATGTTTTCTTATATATTTTAAGCATATTAGTAATAAGAGATATAAGATTGATATAATGTAGAGTAGACTAAGATTAAAACAGTGAAATGCTTCAAGAACCATGACAAAAATTGTCCCCAGTCTTAAATTAATTTTCCTTTAGTAACATAAAAACATATGTATAGCATTGGAAAACATTTATTTTGATGTTTATAAATCAATAACGTGTATTTAAAAAGTCTACAAATCATAAGCACACAGTATGTTGCATTTTCACAATATATTTACATAATCAAGACTAAAATCAAGAGACAAAACATTACCAGCACATCCAAAACTCTCCTCATGCTCTTTCTAGTCACTATTTCAGTAAAGATAATCACAATTCTGAAATCTAATGTCATCTTTTAGTTTTATTTTTTAAATAATCTATTTTGAAATAATTTCAAGTTTTTAGATGGTTGCAACTACAGTAAAAAGAACTATCACATACTCAATGAGATCCACCATTTTGCCATATTTGTTTTTTTTTTTGTTTTGTTTTTGTTTTTTCTCTTGATCCTTAATTCTCCTCATCCTCATCCCCCATTCTCTGGACTTTTTGAGAACAAGCCACAAATATACAAACATGATACTCAGTCCAGTGATTCCAAGTCCCAGTGTGTATTTCCTAAAAAAGAGATATTTTTCTACATAACAACTGTATAATTCCCTAAGCCCAGGAATCAACACTAGTAATGCACTGCCTTTCTTTCCAAAATCTCATTCAAATATCCATAAATGTCTCTTTTTTTTTCATTTCTGGTTCAACATCTGCATCTAGAAACAATCTATTTGCCACAATATGTTCTGTGATTTTAAATTTATACTCATCTTTGGCTGACTATTCTCTGTGCGAATCTTGAGGAAATCAGGTTGAGGGAATTTGCCTTAGAAAGGATGTATGCATGTTTTTACAGTTTTTCCTGGAAGACAACAATCTCAGAGCCTCTGTTGTATTAATTTGTCTGTGGATTACTGGCTAATAGAAATAATAAAATTTCTTCCAGGATTGTATGTAAGTATAGTTGTTATATAGGAAAATATATTGTTTCAGGGAAGTTTTCTCCTATCTGATGCTGAAATTGAGGCAGAAAATTTCATCCTTATCTCCCTTATCTATATAGGTAAATAGATTTTTTTTTCTAACTTAGGCTTCCTTTTAAGATGTCTCACTTTTGGAGACCTGGCTTCGTGCAGGGATCTCATTTCTAATTCTCCATTATCAACAGGCCAAGGCTTTATATATCATCTCCTTCTACCTGTGCAAACTCAAAATTAAATTGTATCCTTTTTTTTTTTTTAGTTTAAGTGTACATATAAAATGACATATTTTGCATTTAACCTAGATCTATAGATTTTTGTAGCAGTACACTGAACATCATACAGCCTTGTTGTTGTTGTTCTGCTGCATTCCTAGTTAAGCGCAGACATTTTCTCTAGAAAAAAAAAAGAGGCAGGAGAGGGAGGTCTACCTATTAGATAACTCCTTTTAAATCATTTGTTTCAAAGTCACTGGCTGCTGTTCACTAAAGGTGCATGTCTGTGCTTTTGTGTTTGAAGTTCAGAGCAAAAGCACATGATTTAAGTTGAGCTTCAGCAAGTCCTCTCATTATGAAAATTTTGTCAGCAATTCAATCCTTTTTAATAGGTTTGAAACCTCCATTTTAAAACAGGAAACATTAAGTTAAAACAAAGCAAATGTTTCTTCATCTTCTAAAGAAATATTTGCTACAGAGAACAAATGTCATTTAAATTGAAAAGGTGAAAATACCAGAATTTTCATAGATAATTCATATTTCATTAACCAACTCACTCAGAAAGGTATTACAGAAATAATGTATGTATATAAATTCTTCTCTCTCACTAGAAAGAATGATGCCTGCAGGAAATTCTCAATTAATTTCCATATTTGATATCCTATAAATGTAAGATGAATTGCTATAAAAAAGACAAGGCATGTGGGTGAACTTTTATATAAATATATAAATGATGGATTAAAAAAATCTAATAGGAAAATGAGACAATCCCTCTAGGCTTAGAATGCACTAAATTGGATTATTCAGGAAACTGCTAGAAATATGTATGAAAAATAAGAAGTACATCCCAAAAAAACTAAATTGGAAGATATTTTGAAATGTTCTAAATATTGCAACTATGTTCAATTTGTAAAACTTGCAAAAGAGAATTATTACACAGAAGGGAAAAAGATTACCAATATACTGAACTTTCAAGAAACAGCTTCAAAGAGAAATGATTCTTTTCCAAACAAAACAAAACAAAACAGAAGCACTCAGGCTTCCTTCACTCTTTTATCATGATTCAAAATGCTAAGGATACATATTCTTCTCTCACTAGTGTTATATGTATATACATAGCATATATGCATATATGTGTGCATATATGCATATATGTATATACATATACACCAATCATATTTATAACTTTATAAACAGTTCATAAATATAGTAATTTTCTTAATTCAATACACAGATAAAACCATTTCTAAATTATTTTTACCATAATCCTAAAAATATAAACATAATAGATTAAAATAGTAATGTAACATCTCCTTGGACAGTTAAATTGATGACTTCAAAAACTATTTTTAATGGAAAAATTTAGTTCTAAAATCTGACAAAGAAGAAAAATAGAACAGAGAGGTACAAAGAAAAATATGTGGAAACAAATCTGTTGTTTTTTTCTAATGCAATGGAAGCATTCCTCTTCTCGAATTCATATGTTCTTATCTGTCTTCTGATTTATGTCACTCAAAATTTCTTATCATTCTTTATAATATTCTCTTTCTAATTCAAACCTTACCAATAAACAGTTTCTTAAGTTTAGGTTTTTAGTCCTCTTTCTTCCTCCTGTGGTATCATCTCAGGGGTAGGAAGTTTAAAGACAGCAGCAGCTTCCGTGGAAGGTGTCCTACCTCCCTAGCCCCTGGTTGTGTCCTTAGTTTGTCCTGTCTGGTTTTGGGGTGCCACATTGCCCCATTCCCTGCAGAGGCCAGCAGGTGCTGCCTTCACCTCTGGTTGTGACGTACACAGTCCGCTCTCTTCACGCCAACACAAGGCCTGTACTATTCAACAACACTTGTTATTTCTTAAAAACAGAGCACAGTGAGGGTCAGGGAGCACAGGCTGCTTATATCATACCAAGCTGGATGTTGTCAGCTATCCTCAGTCTCATCAAATTGTTTTCTCCCTTAGCCTTTGTTAATGTGCTACTTAGATATCACATTGCCTTCCTACTCTGTTATCACAGAACCTTTTTGTTCTTTAATATTTTATTTATTTTTATTTGGTGAGGAAGGGACAGAGGGAGACAGAATCTGAAGCCAAATCTTTGCTGAGCAGGGAACCTAGGAAGGGTTCAATCTCACCATCCCGAGATCATGACCTGAGCTGAAACCAAAAGTCTGCACTTAACCTACTGAACCACCCAGTGCCATGATCACAGAACTTTGAAAAGATATTACACATTTCTCTTATTAAGCCCCAGTTGTAGGGGCTTAAGACTCCCTGTTCAGTTTTTTCCCAAACATACATGGAGATCTCCACCTCTTTTTTTCTTCTCCTCTATCCACACTAGCATGGATTAATCAAGATTGGAAGCAAGGATAAACATCAATGCTCACATGTCACTAGTGAAGGAGCCCAGCAGTGCTTCTTTATTTTAAAACTGCAATATGAATTCTACTCTTGACCTCATTTAAGGTTTTTCTTTTTATAAAACTTTTCACCTTCTAAAATAACATGTAATTTAAATACTTATTGTGACTAGTGTTTTTTATTTGACTTATAAGGAGTGTATGTAAACTCCTGGAGAAAGGATATTTGGCTGTTCCCAAGTAACTAGAAAGATACCTATCACAGCGTATGCTGTCATTAAGAAGGTACTGAGTAAACAGATAAACAAGACTTCCATGCCAAACTGAATCCTCTCTTTTTCTGCACAATCCTCCCCCAACATCCATCCTGTAAAGAGTCTTTTTACCTATTTCCTGAATGGTAGGGATCTGTCTTTATCTCACATTCTTCTTCCCCTCGAATGCATCCTTATAACTATGATCTCTATGCTCTGAGTCCTCCAAAATTTCATCACTAAAATATAAATAAATCTTTAAGAATACAGAAAATGTTCTTTTTCAGAGAAATCACTTTATTCAAGTACAGTTGTCTTGATTTGAGTATCCTATGCCAACTGTGAGTGAAGAAATACATCTGCTATGCCTATCTTTTGCCAGCTGGAACAAATCTTCCTCCTTTGAACAACACCAATGGCCAGGGTCCAGTGGTGGAAAGCTGCAGTTACAATAGTGATGCTGTGAAAGGAAATACGGCAGAGAAACTGCCTAAAGTCACCCACACCATTCCTCACTCTAATAAAATTGTTTTTTGGCTCCGCACAAAAGGTATTTATTTTCATCCTAGTTTTTCACTGTTATTTTTCAAGAATGTCAGATGTAGGCTTCTCTGCAAGATTTCTTCTCAGAATATCCTTGCAGATAAACTATGTTTGACTAGGTAGCCTAGAAACTACTGGAATTTTTCACCACCCTCAAATAAGGATACATAAATATTTTCTCTTAGATTTATCTTCTACAGTTCTGGATAAGTGTTCATTCTGCTAGAAGTGGGGTGTGTATACACTTGTGTCTCCAGGAAGCTCTCTGTCTCCTGCTGCTTCATCCCCTAGCATGAGTAAAATACCCTAGAGAAGGAAGGCCTAAGGTTCACCTGTGTCCTCCTTTAATCCAAATCAGTGTTCTCCAAATTTACTTACAGCAAAATCACCAGAAGGACTTAAAGGCACAGCTTGTTGAGCCCCATCCAGAGTTTCTTACTTAATATATTTGTAGTACTAACAAGATCCCAGGTCACATGGTGCCTTTGCTGCTGGTCTAGGAACCACACTTTGGGGACTATCTTAGATAAATTAACAGCATGGCTTTTTTTTTTTTCACTTCTTTTATCAGTTATATAAAGCAGAAGGAGCCATAGCATTATATAAGATGAAATCAGATTTCTCTCCCACTGAACTCTTTCATGTTGCCTTGCTGACTGAACTTTTATCACTTCTAAAATTTTCATTAAGGTACTGCCTTTATTCTAAGACTTTCACTTTGGTTTTTCTTAATTTAATTCCTTGTAGGCAATTGCTCAGTTCAATATTCAATATTATAAGAAAATAGATTATTTTTAATAATTATCCCTAAATTTTTATTAATGATACCTAAATTAATAATAAATATATTTTGAGTATAGATGGAGTAAAGTGTGAGCAGTATCATTATGAATTAATACCATCTATTTTGTTCCTGAGATCTTGCCATCTTCTCTCCTTATTTCAAGAATAAGTTGCTATAAAAGTTATTTGAGTAAAATACTTAACATTTGCATTGAGTACTAGGAAAAAAACTTCTTAACATACATAATGTTCATTGTAAATGAAGTAGTATATTAAAAGTATAGTACTTGAAATGAATAATATGGGGTACCTGGGTGGCTCAATTGGTTAAGTGTCTGTGTTCAGCTTGGGTCATGATACTAGGGTCCTGGGATCAAGTTCACATCAGGCTCTCTGCTCAGGAGAGAGCCTGCTTCTTCCTCTCCCTCTGCCTGTTGCTCTATTTGTCCTCTCTCTCTATTTCTCTAAAATAAATAAATGAAATCTTTTAAAAAATACTGTTTGGATATTTAAAGAAAATTCAACACTATATCAATGTGTACAGTTATGTATTTTCATATCTCTATTAAATATATATTGATAGATAAAATGTTTGAACCCTGGGGCGCCTGGGTGGCTCAGTGGGTTAAGGCCTCTGCCTTCAGCTCACGTCATGATCCCAGGATCCTGGAATCAAGCCCTGCATCGGGCTCTCTGCTCAGCTGGGAGCCTGCTTCCTCCTCTCTCTCTGCCTGCCTCTCTGCCTACTTGTCATCTCTGTCAATTAAATTTAAAAAAATGTTTGAACCCTGAGTTTATGACCCCACAAAACCAGGAGTCCAACACTTATCCAAATGAGCCACCCAGGCACTCCTGAATATATGGTTTAAAAAAAAAAAAAAAAAAAAAAGGAGAGCCTGCAGAGTACAAAATCATCCTGTTTCCTTTTGGATCTCCAATTCCCAACACTCTTCAACTTATCCCAAATATTTCTATAATGCCCCAGATGTATCCTTCTTTTTCTTCACAAACCTACAGCTGTCCTATCTCCAACAATCATGACTTTCCTTAACTTTCTAAGTCTCTGAGTGGATTCTGTCATCTGCTCGTAATAGCTCACATTGTCACTATTGCGGCTAAGATTGCTCATTAATTTCAAAAATTAAAGAGGAAATTCTATGGTAAATATTTGTTGCATATTCATGCCCTAAAAAATTAAAAAATATTCTATCTGATATCATATGATCTAATAATATACCAACATCTTTTACCTTTCAGTACATTATTTATATATACTTTTTAATCATTTCTCAGTTGACTCAACTTTTTCAGTCAAAGAATTGAATAGTACATTTTAAGTTATATTTTTGACTTTTTCAAAACTTGATTTATTGTGAAAAATTGCTCATTACAATAAAAAACATTCCTTTCTCAGCAATATTTGGTACAGAATGTTTTTAAAAAATAATTCAGTATGTCTTTGCTGCCAACAATATTTAAATTGTATGAGTTTTTAAAATTTGCCTTTTAAGATAAATTGATAACATGTGCAACATACAGGCATCATTGCAGAGATAATTTAAAGACATGTCCTTATTTTCATCGTGACAGTTTTCAAATTCAAATTACATAATTAGTGGAAGATTTCTTATAATTAGCTAAACTTAAAACACTGAAAGAAAAAAGTTGTCAAATACCTGTATTTTGGGGGTTTGTGAAAACACATTTTAATAGCAGTAATTTAATTTATTTTAATATATATATGTATGTATTGACACACATATATATATACACTACAGGATCTAGAAATGTTCCTCATAAATATGACATTTGAATGTGATAATTTTGTGTTTAACATTAAATTTAGTAACTAATTTCACTTTTAAGACATTTTTTTTAAAATTTCAGATAGGCAGCAGTTTTTAACAAGGCATCCAATATCCTCACCTCTGCTTTTTCCAACTATGAGGTGTAAGCACTCCATGCCCATAGGCTGAATGAGAATGTCAGGACTTTTTATGCAATTTCTATGCCAGTTAGTGTTTTCAGAACAACAGAAACAACTTAAGCAATCACAGGCAGAAACAAATTTAATTTGGAAGATGGGAGATTTACAAAACCTTTTTAACAACTTGGGGGAACAGAGGACAGAAAAGTGGTGATGAGTGTCCAACAAATCCAGAAGCAGGGGGTGCCTGGGTGGTTCAATCCGTTGAGTGACTGATTCTTGATTTCAACTCAGGTCATGATCTCAGGGTCCTGGGATCAACCCCAAGTCAGGCTCCGTGCTCAGCTGGAGTTGGCTTGGTATTCTCTCCCTCTGTCCCTCCCCCTGCTCACATATTCTCTGGCTGTCTCTCTTTCCTGAAGGGAAGAAAAAAAAATGCCAGCAAATTTTAACACTGTCCATCCGGCAAAGCCAGGCAATCTGTCTCCCACTATGACTAGAACAAAAGTGGCTTTATATTGTCTTTTTCTCTCCCACATCTTATGAAACGCCTACCATTAAGGGAAGCAAATCTGAGAACCTGAGATGTAACTCCCCAGCTTCCAGCCTCTGGTGCTTAAGGAATTGCATACATCAGGTGAAAGGAGGCTGCTTTGCACAGGAGTTAGAGCTCTTCAACCTTTCACCCACATTGCATCTGTATGGCCTTTCTACACTTTTTAGACACAATAGCCTAGCAGATACTTCTAGCTAACATAAGAGGAATATCTCTTATAAAAATACAGGGCACTCACCAATCTCACCAAAAAATGGAATGCCAAAATTTCTTCATTTTTTTTCAATGTTTAAAAGATTCCTTTCTTTCTTTCTTCCTTCCTTTCTTTCTTTCTTTCTTTCTCTCTCTCTCTCTCCTTCCATATTTCCTTCCCTCTTGTCCCCCACTTCTCCTCCTCTTTTTCAGTCTGGTCTTGTTTTACCTTTGATATCCTATACATTAAAGAATAAATTATAAGATTAACCACCCAAAACTTACCTTATAAAAATAATAGTACAGGAAGGTGGGGAAAGTAAAGTAGAATATTGTTAATATATAACAAAATGAAAAAAATATGTATAGCTACTATACATGTTCTTCCACTTTTTATAAGACCAATTATAAGGACACTTCTAACTATGCCTGACTGCCTGCTCTCCTCTTTCTCCTATGAGCACAATTTTGCCTAGCGTATTTTTTTCAATTTTTATTTACTTTGTCTTTAAGTATTTTGTGTTATTTTAACCTCATTTGAGTGTTTTCTATTTCAAAATAAAAATTATATTGAGATAAGTATAGATTAACAAGCAATTAGAAAATAAGGTACAGAGAGATCCTTTATACACTTTACTCAGTTTTTCCCAATGGAACCACTTTGCAAACTATAGTATAATATCACAGATGATTGACATTGATGCCATTTATCAATCTAATCAGATTTTCTTACTTTAATCATAGTCACTTGTATTTCTATATGTATGTATATATATGTAGTTCTGTACAATTTTGTCATGGGTCAGTTCATATATCCACCACCATAGTCAAGGTACTAAACAGTTTCACCACTGCAAAGAGACCTCATGTTGCTCACTTAAAAGCACATCTGAGTCACTCCACTACCCCCCACCCTCTCCCCATTCTTAACTCCTGGTAACCATTAATCTGTTCTCCATTTCTAAAATGTGTCATTTCAAAATAGTATTTCAATGGAATTAAAGTTTATAACTTTTGAGGACTGGCTTTTTCCATTTAATACAATTCCCTGAAGATGTATTCAAGTTGCTTTGTCTATCAAGAGTTAACTTTTCTAATCATTGTTTAGTAATGCTCCATGTTATGGATGTATCCCACTTTGACCATTTATTTGTTGAAGGACCTCTGTGCTGGGAAACCAGTTTGGAGTTATTTCAGGTTAGGTTGCTATGAGTATTTATATGTAGTATTTTCATGAACATAAATTTTTATTTCCCTGAAATAATTGTCAAGAATGTAATTTCAGGATTGTATGACAATTGAATGTTTGGTTGTTGGGGTTTTTTTAAGAGATTTATTTATGTATTTGAGAGGAGAGAGTGAGCATGGGGAAGGTGAGTGGCAGAGGGAGAGAATCTTCAAGCAGACTCCCCACTGAGCATGGAGGCTGATGTGGGGTTCGGCCTCACAATCCTGAGATTACGACCTGAGCCAAAAACCATGAGTCAGATGCTTAATGACTGAAGTACCCAAGGGCTCCAAATGTTTAGTTTTATAAGAAACTGCTAAATATATTCCAAAGTGGTTGTACTATTTTAATTTGTGTTTAATTAAAATTTTATTGAGATTTACATGCCATATAAAATATATAAAAAGTATATTTTTCTTTTAATAAGTAAATTCATATGAATTATATGTTTTCTAAATATGTATTAGAGTCATATGTTAATATGTTTTTATCTAAGCTTACTTTTATAATTTTTAAAACTTTTTAGTATTGCAGCTTTCTTCACTGTTCTCTGCACTATATTTGTATGCCTGTTTATGTGTGATTTATTTTGTTTTGTTTTGTTTCTTCCTATTTCCTATTGGTAATTTTGCTCTTTTTTTTTAATAGCTTCAGGTTTTTATTAAAATTTCAGTTCGTTAATATACAGTGTAATATTAGTTTCAGGAATAAATTTTAGTGATTCATCAATTACACACAAGACCCTGTGTTCCTTACAAGTGCCCTCCTTAATCACCATCACCTATTTAACCCAGGTCCCCAGCATCTCCCCTCCATCAACTGTCAGTTTGTTCTTTGTATTTAATGTCTATTTTGTAGTTTTCCCTTCTCTACTGCCCCTTCATGTTCATTGATTTTGGTCCTTAAATTCCATATATGAGTGAAATTATATAGAATTTGTTTTTCTCTGACTTAGTTTGCTTAGCATAACGCTCTCTAGCTCCATTCAAGACATTGAAAATGACAAGATTTCATTCCTTCTTTTATTTAAGTTTTATTTATTTATATTAGAGAGAGAGAGAGAGAGAGTGATCAAGCATGGGGAGAGGCAGAGGAAGAGGTAGAGAGAAAGAGGGAGAGAATCAGACTTCTTGATGAGTGCATAGCCTGATGTGGCACTCAATCTCGTGACTCTGAGACCACGACCTGAGCTGAAACCAAATCAGATGCTCAACCGAGCCATAAGCCACCCAGATACACCAAGATTACATTCTTTTTTTATGGCGGAGTGATAGTCCATTGCATATATTTACCACTTCTTTATCCATTCATCAATCAATGGACATTTGGGTTCTTTCCATACTTTGGCTATTGTTGATAATGCTGCTATAAACCTCAGGATACATGTATCCTCTTGAAACTGTATCTTTGTATCCTTTGGGCAAATACCTAGTAGTGCAATTGCAGGGTCACAGGGTAGCTCTATTTTTAATTTTTTGAGGAAACTCCATACTATTTCCCAGAATGGCTGCACCAGTTTGCATCCCCACCAATAGTGTAAGAGGGTTTTCCTTTCTCCACATTTTTGCCAACCTCTGTTTTTTTTTCCTACGTTAATTTTAGCCATTCTGACAGGTATAAGGTGATATCTCATGATAGTTTTGATTTGTATTTCCCTGATGGTGAGTGATACTGAGCATCTTTTCACATCTATTAGCCATCTGTATGTCTTCTTTGGAAAAATGCTTATGCATGTCTTTTGCCCCTTTCTCAACTGGATTATTTGCTTTTAGAGCATTGACTTTGAAAAGTTCTTTATAGATTTTGGATGTGATCAAGCCCCATGTACAACTCTGTTCTTAGCAGGGAGTCTGCCTGAAGTTTCTCTCCCTCTGTCCTTCCCCCAATTGGCATGCTCATGCTCTCTCTCAAATCAATAAATATATTTTTTAAAAATGTATGAAAGACCTACATGTAAGACAGGAAACCATCAAAATCCTAGAGGAGAACATAGGTGGTAACCACTTTGACATGAGCAAGGCAACTTCTTACTAGATACATCTGCTGAAGCAAGGGAAATAAAAACAAAAATAAACTATTGGAACCCCACTGGTAATTCTGAAGTAAGGTATTTTGGGTTCTACTTATAGTGATGTTTTGAAATTTGAATGCTATATACAAATCCTTATCAATATCATAACATATAGATTTGCAATTTGTTCTACTTTTTTACTTCCAGTAATGATCTAGAATTTGTCTCTTTGTGTAGTTATATTATAGTTAATATAGTGCTTATTAAAAGTCCTTGCAATAATTTCACCCTTCTTTATACTTGATTTTGTTTACTTTATTTAAGTTGTTAAACATATGTCTAAAGTAAATTCAAAATTGTGTAGTTATAAAAATTAATTTAAAAAATTGTGTAGCAACTGAGTTCATGAGAATTGAGTTGTTGACTTTTACATTTGGAAGATAGATTTTTGGAAGGTAGAATCCATGATTTACATTGATATGCTTTTCTCAAAGCCTTATGCTGGTTTTTGTATTTTCTTAAGGAGTGACATCTAATTATGAATGACCTAAATCTAATCCAGCACATTTTAGCTTATGAATGACATGATACTTATATCTAATTCTAGATACATGAGCATTTTCTTCTTTATCCTTGGATGTAAGTTACATTCAGAATATTTATAAGTTTTCTGATTCTGCATTAATATTTCCTGGAAATGGAGGATCTTTAAATATCAGGATCTTTGATTTTTCAAAATTGATTCTTATAAACTCTTAAGTTTTCCATTGTAATTGTTATTATTTATTATTTATTTATTTATTATGTTCTCTGTTTCACTTATCCTCCTTTCTAATACAGGGTATCATTTATCTGTTAGGGGAAACTCAGTTTTTCCAATAGATTTCTCTCTTTCCTTTATTTCTACCTTTTCATCGCTTCTTATGTATTCTGCCTAAAATTTTGAAAACTGTTCTCTGAATTTTAAACCATAATTTCTGTATTATTGATGCTAATTTGTAACACTTTGCAATATACAAACTTGTACTGCATTGATATTACTTTTGCATTAACCTCTATCATGACAACTGTGTATTACACTATAATATTTTCTTGTCCCAATATGAATGGTTGAGTTTCTACTTCTAAATAGAATACATCTCTTTGATGTGCTAATCCAACAAGTATTAGTGAAGTTATTCTAACTTCAACTATAGGAGTCTTGAAGTAAATGTCCCAGACTGTTGTACAGGCTTTTCTGTTTATAGATATCTGTATTTGTGGCATGAGGTTGGGTTTATAATTTAGAGTTAATAATAATGCTAGTTTTCCTATTTTTTTGCTCCAGCTTTACTGAGTTATAATGACAAATAAAATTGCAGTATATTTATAATGTATAATATGATGATTTCACATATGTAGACTCTGTGAAATGATTACTACAATCAAGTTAACTAACATATCCATTACCTCAAATATTTAACTTTTTTTTGAGAATGCTTAATAACTACTCCTTAAGCAATTTTCAAGTATACAATCGAGTATCCCTAACTATAGTAACTATTCTGTACACTAGAGCCCCAGAACTTACTTATCTTATAGGTGGAAATTCATACTTCTTTCATTATTGTTGTTGCTGTTGTTAATTTTACTAAGGTTTCAAAGGATGAAATTCATCAAGGCTGCATTTGTATAAGTATGTAGCCATGTTTCCTAATACAGTGTATATTTATATGCCTTGTTATATATTGCATATGTAATATACACTATGATATATATTGTATATGCAGACATGTATTTTCACAATATATAACATCTATGATACACATTGAAATACTTATAAACATACATTATCTCTCCACAGAATTTATAACTTCATATAAAATATAGAAAAATGACAAAAAAATTTGATAGACAAAAATTGAGTTACATTTCAAACTTTTAAGTAAATATTGAAGAGTTCTGTTTGTCAAAGCTGGAGTGGAGAAAACTACAGTTGTGACAGCAATAGGAGATAATACAGAGGAGGAGGTAAACTTGAACAGAATTTGTTGATTTTAAGAAGTCCTCAAAAAAAATTGAAACACGTGGGATTTTGACTTTTTACAAGGTGTAAGAAAAACAACAAAACTCCATGCTGGCATATTTTGTTACAGGTGAAATGATTTTTCTATTTGCATTTTTAATTTTTTTTTAAATTTCTTTTCAGTGTTCCAGAATCTATTTGCATGTTATTATCTACCTGTATTATTGGGAAGAGTGTCCCTCCAATCTTTAAAAGTCAATGTCAAATGCAGCTTCCTTCGGGGAAAAGTGTTTCTCTTATTCTTTAGGAGTCGTCTGAATATTTCATTTGACAGAAGAAAAGAATTTGTCCAGTTTCCTTTTATTGATTCAGAAAAGATGTACTATAATTTCCAGTTCATATGCTTCTCCAAATAAGTTAGTCTGGTCATAGTCAGTATAGGGGACTATATCTGAAAATTACATCAGAAAAATAAACAACAAAAAGCTTTCATAATTCTATGCACCAAAGATTTTAGTTTTGAGGAGTGGGGTCATTAAAGTGATTTTATTAAGTGAAGCATTACAATAATTTCATTTTCATAGAAACATTTATATACTTTTAAAAATTTTGCTCTTTATTTTAGTTGTTTTCCAGAACTTTGTATGTGTGTAGAATTTGACATATGCATAAAGCATATGCATATGCATAAAGCATATGATAAACATAGGATTTTGATTACTTTAAAAATTGATGTTAAAATAGTACGATATTTGGAAGACTCCCATTCATTTTTTCTTATAACACCTATTTTTTCCATGACTTTTTAAAATTTTTTTGTTTCTAAAATTTATTTTAGTTTAATTATTTTTATCAATTTATTTTTATTATTATTATGTTTGATTAGCCAGCATATAGTACATCATTAGTTTTTGATGTAGTGTTCAATGATTTTTTAATTGAATATAACTGATTTTACTTATTTTTTTGAGAGGAAGAGAGAGACAGAAAATGAGTGGTGGGTGGGGGGAGGCAAAGGGAGAGGGAGAAGCAGACTCCCTTTTAAGCAGGGAGCCAAAGACCCTAGGATCATGACCTGAGCTGAAGGCAGACACTTAACCCAATGGCGCTCTTGATTTTAATATTATAGCACTATTTTCCCAAAAATAGTCCATTTTTGAACCATAAAATCATATTATGTTTAATGGAAAACACACTTCTGTTTTCTATAAAATTGCATATGAATAATATATATCTTATATCAGTGTCATAATTTTATTCACATGGATCATTATGTAAGATAAATAACTTAGGTATGAAACAATGTAAAATTATTTTGAATTTACTCTTAAATGCAGCTAAGAAATTTCAGTCAATGATATTTTTCTTATGTGAATCTATTTTTATAATTCTCCGGATTCAAATCATGAAAAGCACATTACGATGACTAAAGATTGAAGTTAAGTCTACACATACAAGTACATTATACTCTGTGTGTCATTTTTAGTGAATAAAGATTTCTGGAACAAATTAAATTGCTATGATAGACACTTTTGCTTATAATTGTAATTTTAAGTATGGAGGGGTTTTTTTTGTTTTGTTTTGTTTGTTTTGCTTTTGCTTCATCTCTATTATAACAATGGTAGAATATTTCAATTCACTACACTCAGATAATGACAAGGTCAAGAGAACAACAATAACCAGGGGGGGAAAAAAACAAAAAAACTAAAAAGGAGTGTGTGAATTAGAGGTGATAGTTTACATATAAATTCTGAATCCTGAAACTAGAGGGTAACTTTCTGTTGAGTATCTTTGAAACATAAAGTAAAAGTTGATCAAAAAGAAAAAAAAACATAAAAAATTAGAAATGAAACAATACTATTCTATAATAATGATGCAAAAAGAATAATTGGCAAAATCAGAAAATAAAAAGTAGAACAGGAACCACAAGAAGATTCATAGTAAATTGAGTTGCTAAATGTATACAAATATACTTGAAAATTGCAATGAATCCGATCATTTTCCATGAAAATGTAATTGGTGCAATCTATTCAGGAAATAAGAGAAGTGATATATATGTTGATTTATACAGAAGATTCACAGATATTTTTCAGTAAGTTATCTCTAAAACAAAACAAAACAAAATAAAATAAAAAAACACTAGGCAGACCCAGTCATGTTAATATAATTACCCCAGAAGAATTGTAAAGAACAGATAATTCCAGTGCTAATTAAGCTATTTGTGGGGGTGAATCGGTGGCTCAGTCAGTTAAGCATCAAGCTCTTGATTTCAGCTCAAGTCATGATCTCAGGCTTGGGGGATTGAGCTTCCTCTCAGGCTATATGCTTGGTATGGAATCTGCTTGGGATCCTTTCTCACTCTCCCTCTATTCTTCCCCCCATACTTTCACCCCTTCTCTCTCCCTTTCTAAAATAAATGAATAGGGCGCCTGGGTGGCTCAGTGGGGTAAGCCTCTGCCTTTGGCTCAGGTCATGATCTCAGGATCCTGGGATGGAGCCCCACATCAGGCTCCCTGCTTGGCAGGGAGCCTGCTTCCTCTCTCTCTCTCTCTGCCTGACTCTCTGCCTACTTGTGAAGCTGCATTTGACATTGACTTGTGATCTGTCTGTCAAATAAATAAATAAAAATCTTAAAAAAATAAAATAAATGAATAAATCTTTTAAAAAATTAAAAATAAACTATTCTAGAGCATACAACAAAAAGGATAACTTTTCAAAAATTTATTATATAAAACGATGATAGTAAAACCTGACAAAAATTGCACCAGTAAAATCTACAAACCAATCTTAATTATGAATAAGGCAAAAATTTAAAATAAAATGTAGCAAAATACAATAATTAAAAATATTAACACACCATGCACAGCAGTTTATTTTTTTTTAAGATTTTATTTATTTTGTCAGAGAGAGAGAGAGAGAGAGAGACAGCACAAGCAGAGGGAGTGGCAGACAGGGCAGGCAGAGCAGGCAGCAGGAGAAGCAGGCTCTCAGCAGAGCAAGGAGCCCAATGTGGGACTCAATCCCAGGACCCTGGGATCATGACTTGAGTCGAAGGCAGCTGCTTAACTGACTGAACCACATTGACTGAGCCACCCAGGCGTCCCTGTACAGCAGTTTATTATTGGAAAGTTAGCAATCATTAAATTGTAACACTATATTCTTATGTTTTACCACAGTTATACACCAAGATAAAAATTATATAATTTTATACACATGTGTTGAAATGTCATTTCCCTACTATAAATTACAACTCTCAGGGTAGATTTTTCTCCTCCTCATTTCAACTTCTTACTCTTTCTTTCTTTCTTTCTTTCTTTCTTTCTTTCTTTCTTTCTTTCTTTCTTTCTTTTTTCTTTCTTTCTTCCCTGGTATTGCTTTGTGATGAGTTACTACAAACTAGAGCATTTCCTTTTCCAATTCAAAGGTCTTTAATTCATTTTGAGTTGATTTTTTTAATACGCTGTAAGAAAGGGTCCAAATTCATTCTTCTGCTTATGGACATCTAATATATTCCCAATATTTCTGTTGAAAATACTTGTTGAAAGGCCCTTTTCCCATTGTATTTTCATAGTATCCATGTCAAATATCATTTGTGTGTATATGCAAGGGCTTATTCCTGGGCTCTCTATTCCATATCACTGATCTATAATTCACTATATTGCATTTTGTTTTATTGCATTTCACAGATAATACAATTTTTGCAAATTGAAGTCTTGTGGCAACCTGGCATTGAACAAGTCTGTTGAAACCATTTGCTCACTTCAGGTCTCTGTGTCACATTTTGATAATTCTCACATTATTTCAAATCTTTCATTATTATTTTATATATTTTTTAAGATCATATTTTTTTTGACAGAGATAGACACAGAGAAAGAGGGAACACAAACAGAGGGAGTGGGAGAGGGAGAAGCAGGCTTCCCACTGAGCAGGGAGCCTGATGTGGGGCTCGATCCCAGAACCCTGGAATCATGACCTGAGCTGAAAACTGATGCTTAATGACTAAGTCACCCAGTTACCCCTATTTATTATATTTGTTATGATTATCTGTGATAAGGGATCTTTATGTTACTATTGTAATTGTTTCGAGGCACCCTGAACCATGCCCATATAAGATGGCAAACTTAGTCAATGAATGTTCTGTGTGTTCTGACTGTTCTACTGACTAGCCCCTTGCCATCTCTATCTCTTTCCTTGACCTTCCTGTTCTCTGAGACACAAAGATATTGAAACTAGGCCAGTTGATAACCCTCCAATGGCTTCTATGTGTTCAAGTGAAAGAAATTGTTTCATACCTCTCACACTAAATCAACAGCTAGAAATGACTATGCTTAATGAAGAAGGCAGTTCAAAAGCCAAGACAGGCAAAAAGTTAGGCCTCTTGTACCAAATAGCCAAGTTGCAAATGCAAAAGAGAAGTTCTTTTAAAAAAATAAATATATTTTATATAAATATATTAAATATATATCAAATAAATAAAATTATTAATATATTAAATAAATAAATAAATCCATTAAATAAATTATATTTCTTTAATTAATTACTAAATTAATTAATTAATTAAAATATATTATTAAATAAATATATATTAAATAAATATATAATATATATTAATATATATATTATTTATTTATTTATTTATGAGAGAGAGAGAAAGGCAGAGGGAGAAGCAGGCTTCCCAAAGAGCAGGGAGTCCAATGCAGGGCTCGATCCCAGGACCCTGGGATAACTGAGCCAAAGGCAGATGCTTAACTGACTGAGCCACCCAGGAGTCCCAGGAGAGAATTTTTGGAAGGAAATTAAAAATGCTACTCCAATGAACACAAGAATAATTAAAAAGTGAAATTACCTTATTGCTGATATAAAGTTTTTGTGGTTTACTTAAATCAAACCAGAAACACCCTTAAGCCAAAGTCTAATCCAGAGCAGAGCCCTAACCCTCATCATTTCTATAAAGGCTGAGTGAGGTGAGAAAGCTGCAGAAGAAAAGCTTGAAGCTCACAGAGGTTGGCTCATGAAATTTAAGGAAAGAAGCCATTTCTACAACATCAAAATGCAAGGTGAAGCAGCAAGTGCTGGTGTAGAAGCTGCAGAAAATTATCCAGAAGAACTAGCTAAGATCACTAATGAAGTTGCTTACACTTAAACAGGTTTCAATGTAGATGAAACAGACTTCTACTGGAAGAAGATGCTACCTAGAACTTTCTTAGTTAAAGAAGAGAAGTCAATGCCTTGCTTCAAAGCTTCAAAGGATAGGCTAACTCTCCTGTTAGAGACCAGGCAACAGGTGACTTTAAGCTGAAACCAATGCTCATTTTTTTCACCATTCTGTAAATCCTAAAGCCCTTAATAATTGTGTTCAATTTACCCTAACTGTGCCTTATAAGTGGAACAACAAAGCCTAGATGACACCACATCTTTTTACAACATAGTTTACTGAATATTTTAAGCCCACTACTAAAACCTACTGTTCGGGAAAAAAAAATCCTTTCAAAATGTTACTACTACAAATATGCTAACTGACAATGCACCTTGTAACCCAAGAGTCTGATAGAGAGGTACAAGATTAATTGTGTCTTCAGATCTGCTAACACAACAACCATTGTGCAGCTCATGGACAAGAAGTAGTTTCTAATTTCAAGTCCTATTATTTAAGAAACATATTTCATAATGCTCTAACTGCCATAGATAGTGATTCCTGCCATGGATCTAGACACAGTAAATTGAAACCTTCTGGAAAGGACTCACTATTCTAGATGCCATTGAGAACATTTGTGATTCATGGGAAGAGGTCAAAATATCAACATTCATAGGAGTTTGGAAGAATTTTATTTCAACCCTAATGCATGACTTGGAGAGGTTCAAGACCTCAGTCGAGGAAGAAACTGCTGATGTGGCAGAAATAGTAAGAGAACAAGAATTAGAAGTAGAGCCTGAAGATGGAATTGAATCACTTACCATTTTCATGATAAAACTTAAGAGATAAGGAGTTGCTTCAAATGAATAAGCAAAGACAGTGGTTTCTTCATCTGGAGTCTAATTCTGGTGAAGATGCTGTGAAGAATGTTGAAATGCTAACAAACAATTTAGACTATTGCATAAACTCAGTTGATAAAGCAGTGACACGATTTGAGACGATTACTCCAATTCTGAAAGAAGTTCCACTTTGGGTAAAAGGCTATCTAACAGCATTGCATGCTACAGAAAAATTATTTGTCAAGGAGTCAATTAATGTGGGAAACTTCATTACTGTCTTTTTTAAAGAAATTGCCACAGCCACCCCAAACCAAAGAAAGCCTTTCTAAATCTGTCATGTCTCAATTTCCCATCTGTGATTCTTCCTATCTCATGAGTGTGCATATATCAATAGATTATACTTGTTCACAGATGGAAATGTATTTAGTCTTTGATAGCTACCCAGCAACTGAAAGAACAAAAAGAAAACTCGACAAGTTAACTCACTTGTATTTTCAACCAAATGGTCTGCCTGTAGTCATTATTCTTTGTGGTTTCACAGCTATATTTATTTCACCCAAAAAGTTAATCCCAGAATAACTTCTGTGTACTTTATAGCTGCTGAGTGAACTCAGTATTTTGTGCTATTTGAGCATAATGCATGAGTATAGAATGTGTTTGCTTTTTATTAATAATGGTTATACTGTTAAAATAGTATAAAACTAAACATGTTTATTATCATTCATCCAAAATAATTAAAAATCAAATAACTCCCCCAAATTTTACATTTTAAAGATACTGTAAATTTGGAGTAATAGCCTACCCCAATTTAGAAAATCCTTTCATTTACCTTAAAAAATACCACCTCTGCAAAAACAAAAACAAACAAAAAATAACACCAATAAAATAATGTTTCCCTCTAGGCTTTCATAAACTTTTATTTTCTTTCTCAAAATGGTTTATCCTACAGAAATGTTTGTTTATTAAGTCTTAGAATAAGTTAGGAAGCAAGTTCCTTGGCTTAAATCCAATGCAAGCTTATCTCACTGAGAAATCATATTTCTGACCTCCAAAGGAACATCTTAGTGCTTATACCAAAAAAAGAGAGAGAGAATAAATAACTGATAAGTGTTTTTTAAAAGCTGCAACAACGGGATGCCTGGGTGGCTCAGTTGACTGAGCAGCTGCCTTCGGCTGGGGTCATGATCCCAGCATCCTGGAATGGAGTCCCACATTGGGCTCCTTGCTCAGCGGGGAGCCTGCTTCTCCCTCTGCCTCTGCCTGCCACTCTGTCTGCCTGTGCTCACTCTCTCTGACAAATAAATAAATAAAATCTTTTAAAAAATAAATAAGAAAAAAAAAGCTACAACAACTATGAAAAAGCAAATAAACACTACACTTTTTTTGATGTTTTTTAAATTTACATCAAATTCCTCCCATTCTGACATGATAATATTAGAGGCACTCCATGGAATAGTTACCTGGAATAGTTAACTATTGTCTTTAAAAGTAAAGATCACAAGATATTTTATATTAATACCAAATTAGCTATTGGAACAGCTGAAAAAAATAAAATTAAAAAAAAATTAAATGTATATGTATATATTTTTTTTTCACAGCTCTTTCCACACACACACACAAACACACACACACACACAGAGGAAAGGCCACATGAAAAAAGTGACAGTGAAGGGTGACATGTGTAAGCCTGGAATATCACTCTCACCAGAAACCAAATGGTGACATCTTGATCTTGGACTTCCAGTCTCTAGAACTGTGAAAACAAAATAAAACAAAAAAGGCCATTGTTTAAGCAACACAATCTGTGGCATTGTTACTGCATTGCAAGCCAACTAGAAGAGAGGCCCAGTAGATATCTTATTTTAAGCCATAGACACTGGAGATCCTATGGTGATAAATAAGGCACGGTCCTGTCCCTGTTGAAGACACCAAATATCCAAGAAGATCCCAGACCCAAGGAATTATGGGTATCTTGGTGAGAGCAGCAGTTTTTATGATGATGAAGGAAGTATATGAAGCTCCCTCCTCCACTTAATGGGAATTAAAGGACCATGAGTTTGTGGGCCTACCAGTTGGGAGAAGAGGAGTTCCCAAAGGGAAACTAAGAATGCTGGAAGTTTGGAGACAGCTCTGAATCCAATATTCTTTGGGAGGCTTAGCTTTCTTACAATTTCACTTCTCACTATGATTTCTTCCAGCTGCCAAATTTTTCACCTCTTCAAACTGTCTAGCATATTGCAACTCCTGTTTTCTTCTATGGCTACTTTGATCTATACTGCCCAGAATTTTTATTCTTTCATTCCTCCAAGTTGAATTATAGAGGGTGGTTGTGTGATGCAGACTTGACTTTAACTGCAGATGTAGTATTCGAAGAGAAAAATAACTCGGCCCAGTATAAAAGAAAAAACTTAAAATTTAATATCAGTCCTTACTCCTAAGAAAATTGAAACTTTCCTCACCATAGTGAAATTATTTTCTAACCCATATGTTCTTCCTCCTTAAGGTTTTACCTCTCACTAGACTCTAGACTGCAACATCTCAAAGTCTATAACATTTTTCTCAGAATGGTTTTATTTACTCTTCCCTGTTTGAAAGTGTGATCCAGAGCAATTTATACCTCCCCAAATTAAGGAGCTCTGAGAAGTGAAATACAACCGTACAAGGTCATCAACTTTGTAATACTAACAAAATATTTGAAAATATTGTGCCATCATCATAATGATTGTAGTAGAAGGGAGAGAGGAAGGGTTCAGGAAGGGTTCTGCTTTTACACCCATCTTATCCTTGACATTTGGAAATTAGAGCCTTCTTAAATGGTCTCTCTTATAAAGAAAACTTGACTCTGTTAGAAGTAGAGCCAGGTGGTGGGTATTATGGAGGGCACATATTGCATGGAGCACTGGGTGTGGTGCATAAACAATGAATTCTGTTATGCTGAAAAGAAAAAAAAAACCTGGAACTATCTTACGATTTAGGAATCCCAATTCTCGGTATATATTGAAAGGAAATAAAGTTATGATCTCAAAGAGAAAAAAAAGAAGTAAAATGTATAAAGCTCATATTGCAAAAAGCAGGTGTCATGTGCCTTTCTTGTGTAATAAGAACATGTCTCAGAGAGTCATTTCTCCAAGGAGATGAGAAATATGGAGTAAATCTGAAACCAATGCACAATCTAGAGCCGATTCCAGGATTTTGGGAGGGAGACATTCTAGATCAGCTAAAGCCCAGATGTCCTGCAGAATGAGAAAAATGTTTGATGTTGCAAGCTGCTCAGCTTATAAGGACACTTACTACACTGTATTTTTGCAATAGTGGCTGAATGATTTATTGAGGGAGAGAGCCAAACCCCATTTGGGTCCATAGCTCTTGTACATTGCCACACTACTCTCTATTCTTACCTCTAAGGCCACTTAATTTTGTCTTAGCATATTAGAGCTCCTTTTCTCTTCCTCCTACTAGACAGGAAGGAGGATAGAAAATGAGTTTCCCCCATGCTCTCTGATCCCTAGCATAAATCTTTGTACCTTGTTGCTGATCAATGAAGAGTTTGGGTGAATGGTAAATTTGAGTGTTGGTGATAACTACAGATGAAAATTATGTCTTAATTACCTGCTGGTAAATAAATATCACTGGTCCCAAGTAGGACCAGATGAGATTTAGAAACGTACTGGCACAAACTCATCTCTCATACTGAGAGAGCTTCTGGCTGACACAGAAGTAGTGAGGTGAACCACAGTCATTTGCTTGGGCCACTAGTGGTTTAACCATTAATTCACATTAGCCTACCCTAAAAGGTATTTTTAGATTCATATGAAAGGGTTTGTGATTAAAGTAAATAACTGCATCGAATGGAAATAGTTTGCAGATAAGATTCTCTGCCTTCCCATAAAAAGCCATTCTGCCTGCTGAGAAAATTTAGAAGTGTTCCTTTCTCTGCTACCTACTTGCTTTCCTTTCCTGTTTTTCATCAAATAGACTTTCTCAAAATAGCCAAAGCGTGGTATACTGGAATATAATATGTCACTATGCCTGTGTTGTTTTATGACTTCAGGTGGCATTCAACTCTTAACAAATATGTATATCAAACTATTAATAAAGGAAAGATACACACACGCACATATTGCATATATATGTATATATATATATAAATATTCACAAACTCCTGCATTTCTCTAAAAATGTGAATTTTCCCAATATTATCCTTAGATCCTCAATTAATTAGTCCTGTTGATACAGAATATAGGACTCATTAAATAATTTTGTGGAAATATGAGAATGATATTCAGTTCCCTGCCGGTAACTATTGCTATTTTTATGGCCAATATGTGGCCCATATACTGCCATAGCTTATTGAAATGCTTCTAAAATCCTGGAAATAGTATCAGCTTTAATTTTTTTGAAGAATTTGACAATGATGATCAAATAGTAAAACTATGATTGTAAGTACCAGAGAAGCTAGTGATGTACAAAGGATTTTCTGGTAAGTAGATTATAGCCAAACCTTGATCATATGAATATTTCTTAGTGAATGAAGAATATGCTTAATCTACATTTGTGATATATGCAATACTCACAGATTTTATTAAACAGTGACTGTCAAAAATAATATTCACAAGTAGGCAATTTTACTTAAGGCCTTGAGCTTAATCACTTGATGGGTAAATAGTACATGGATTGATTTCTGTAACTAATCTAAAAACAATTAATGGTATGAGTTTAAATATCTCTCCTGGAAATGTCCTGCGATAGCTATTAATTTTATCTTGTGTAATTGGGAAAGATATTAAAAAGTGTGATATTAAACCAATTTTAAAGTTGTTTTTCACCATCAAGAACTTGTACAAGAATAATGAAAAGAACTGACAAAATTGTGACTAAGCAAAAATATGCAAATAAATTAGCAAATGCTTTTTTAAGGCAAGACTGACATGAACATGCTAATGGCTACTTTCTGGCTACCAGAGACTTCATTACAATTTACATCGTCAGTTTGGGTGCTTGCAAACCAAGAGAGCTGTGACACTTTGGTTTAATACTACAAGTTTTATAAGCAATTTTCCCTAGTTTATACCCCAAATCTTTTGCATATTTATTGTGTACGTACACACAAGCTACCTAAATTTTCTCTTTCTCAATAAAATGGACCACTAAAATTAGTCCTTATGAATGCAGTAATTAAGATTCAGTCCTAAAACAAATCAGGTACATTTTATGTAAATGCTTCATTTTCCTAATTTACCCTATAATAGTTCTTTTGTTTGTTGGTTGGTTGGTTTTAATAATTACAGAGAATCATATATTCCTACTGATGAGTGTAAGCAGATTAGGGGCACTAAAGGAAAGGAAAACTAATCTTTTTAGAAAACATGAGATATACTTTAAATAACATATTTAACTTGTCCTTTCAAAAACCCTATTAGATAGGTATTAATAATAACTGAAATATTAAAATACCTCAGCTATTATTTATTAGGATCTTACATTTAATTACCTTGCTAAGTATTTATGTATTATTATGAGAAGTGCTTACAACAAAACTATTGGGTAGGTATTATTTTTTACATTTTAAAGGTAAGAAAACTGTTTATCAATAGAGTTTATATTGTTTGTCAAAGCCAATTCGGCTCATAAGGCATGAATCAAAGATCCCAAGCCCTTTCTGTTTGTATCCAAAGCACCCCACCTTAAACACTATGTGCTTTTGAACAAAATCAGGTTAATTGTCTTATTCAAAACTGAACAGCTTGACAGTTAAAGAGTCAGAGCGAATATTCCCAGCTCCACATATGGTGATTAACTATAGTTTTATAGAAAAAATGAAAACAACCAATTCCTGTATATTGTTAAAAACTAAAGCTAAGTAATGAAATAGTAAAAGTAGTATGAGAATATTATTAAAATACAAGAAAATAATTTTTGATTCATCTCTTCCTGTTTATTTTTACAGTTTTTTTTTTTTAAATCACCAATGTTCCAAGACATAACTTTGATTCCAGGATATGCCTTTGAATGTATCCATGAGCTATAAAGATTTTTGTCACAAAATAAGATAAAATAATACACTACAAATATCACCAATGCCTATCTAAAAACAAACAACATTTAACTCTGCCTGTGAATCTAGGTTTTATGGTCTAGCTCTACTGAGGGAAAAGGTACTTTTTCCCTCAAAAGAGATCCAAAGAAGGGAGAAAGGAAAAAAGGAGGGATACTCTTTTATTCAGTAACTTTATTTTGTAGAGGAATGAAATAGCATTTCAATCAACCTCTAGCCTTCTGGGATTGATATAATACATACACCAGCTTTGACATTTACCCTACTGCTTTTGAATTCCCTCATTTGTATAGGCATCTGAACTTTTTCTTTTTTCTTACAAATTATTCTTTCCAAGTATTTTTTAAAGACTTATTTTTTATTTGATAGAGAGAAAGTATGTGTGCATGAGTTCAGGGGTGGTGGCAGAGGCAGAAGGAGAGGGAGAGAATCTCAAGCAGATCTCCACTGTGCGTGGAGTCCCACGCAAAACTCAGTCCCACAACCCTGAGAAGAGGACCTGAGCCTCAATCTAGTCAGACGCTTAACCAACGGAAGGACCCAGGAGCTCCTATTCTTTTCTTTTAAAAGGATTTTAAAATTACATTCTACCTCCTTTTAAGTATTCTAAAATGCATGGCTTATGTATCTTCTTATACTGAGAAGTTTGTGTAGGTACATAGGAAATGAGGTAGGTCCAGACCTACTACAGCAGGATTTATTTCCTTTAGCCCTTACTTCCTGGAGGCAGGGATAGAGTGAAGGGAGTGGGTTGTTTGCAGCCAGCCCCAAAAGGGCTAAGCCCTTGGTTTTGGGTACCAGACTAGTATCTCAAACCCATGTGCAGCATGATCTTATCCTAAGACATGTCACCCCAAAAAAGTTAGGACTTAAAAATCCTAGCACAGAGAATGATGATACTCTGACTTACTACTATTGATATGTTGATTCATGTTTCTTTGTTTCTTACAAGAAGTCTCACAGTATCTATAAAATGTGATAGAATAATTTGTTAGCTTATAAGTAATGTAAAATCTCAGACCCCTTGACAGTTCTTGGCAGTCATCTTCATGTTGCTGACAGGAGATAGAATGGATTTTAAAAATAAACTCAGTTGTTATGGACAAAGGGCACACTGATGCTGAAAGGTCTTCTGATACAAGCCAACCAATTGTGTGTCTTCCTGAGCACCTATATTGCTCCTTCTTTCAAGAAGTTGAGTTTTATTTAGGCTATGTCATTAGCTGCTTTGATGACTAGAAACAGAAGTTTCATGTGAGTACATCCAAGGAAGCCATTCAAGTCTGTTAGCTTCCAAATCCTTCCTTTAGGAGACCAGCCACCACAGTCTGAGGAAGCCCAAGCAGCCGTAGTAAAGATATACATGAAAGAGAATACAAACCTCAACTGAGCTCCAAAACAATGTGCAAGCCAGCCAACTTCCAGCATGTGAGCCAGTCACTGGACTGGCTGCTACTGAGTTTTACTGATCCTCATTTGGCTGGTTCAGTTGACATCGCTTAAAGCAGAGAAGAGCTGTCCTTGCTGAGCCCTATCTAATTGATAAAATTTTAAAGAATGAATGATTGTTGTATTGTCACTACTCATTGATTTTTTTTTCTTTTTTTTAACTAAACTTTTCTTTTGAAATAGTTGTGTATTCATGAGCAATTGTAAGAAATGATGCACAGAGGATCCCATATATCTTTAATGCAATTTCCCCTAATAGTAACATCTTGCTAAAGTTATGACTAGTATGTAGACAATGATATGGTCAAGATAGAGAACATTTATAAAGAAAGTGATACAGTCTTGAATCACAACTGAAATATCAGTAACAAATATTTCAGATTGTCACACAGGAGTCTGAAGGAAATGGTCTGTCTCTTTAGAAAGAATCAGTCTTGAGGCACTTGGGAGGCTTAGTGAGTTAACCATTCAACTCTTGACTTCAGCTCAGGTCATGATCTCAGGGCCATGACATCAACACCCATGTTGGGCTCCACACTGGATGTGGAGCCTGCTTGGGATTCTCTCTCCCCTCTTGCTTTGCCTGTCTGCCTGTGCTTATGCCTGTTTTTTTTCTCTCTCTCTCAAAAAAAAGGAAAGGAAATAAATAATCAGTCTCATGAATACCAGAGGAAGAGGGGTACAGAACTCTAATGAAATCCCCTGAGCAATTAAATTTCCCATGTTTATGCATGAATCTCTAATATGAGGGCTTAAGGTATCTGATGACATATTGGACATCTTTATGGCCATTCCTGCTTGCTCCTCTTCCAGTGTCAGTGTTATGGCTCCATCCCTTCAAGTCAAATCACTATCAGCTAATGTCATAAGACAGATATGCCTTTAAATTCAGGGAATACTTCTCCAGAGGGATGGAGCTGGTCATTCATCAATGAGGACTTTATCCTTAGAAATGCATACAGCTACAATATTAAGTTTGAGATTATAGATTCAGATATTTTCTGAACAAACAGGATTCCCCTCTTCCCACTTTGAGAACAAGTTACCCCTTGTAGTTCATACTTCCAAAACCATGAGTCAACAACCATCCAGATTTAATGAAGAAAAATATCTAATACTATGGTCCACAGCTTTTCCTGCATAAAGGGCCACTGCTTATTTCTTTTTTTTTATTAATTTCTTTTCAACGTAACAGAATTCATTGTTTATGCACCACACCCAGTGCTCCATGCCATATGTGCCCTCCATAATACCCACTGCCTGGCTCCCCCAACCTCCCACCCCCACCCCTTCAAAACCCTCAGATTGTTTTTCAGAGTCTATAGTCTCTCATGGTTCATCTCCCCGTCCAATTTCCCTCAACTCCCTTCTCTCCATCTCCTTATGTCCTCCATGTTATTTGTTATGCCTACACAAATAAGTGAAACCATATGATAATTGACTCTCTCTGCTTGACTTATTTTACTCAGCATAATCTCTTCCAGTCCCATCCATGTTGATACAAAAGTTGGGTATTCATACTTTTTGATGGAGGCATAATGCTCCATAGTGTATATGGACCACATCTTCCTTATCCATTCATCCGTTGAAGGGCATCTTGATTCTTTCCACAGTTTGGTGACCGTAGCCAAAGCTGCTATAAACATTGGGGTACAGATGACCCTTCTTTTCACTACATCTGTATCTTTGGGGTAAATATCCGGTAGTGCAATTGCAGGGCCACTGCTTATTTCTAAGAAAATTCATACTTTAGTCTTACATCTGACTTTTTGTAAACAGTACTCTCTATATCACCAACTTTGTACAAGATATCCTGGCAATTAGTTCTTCACAAAACTACTAATTTACCCATTCCTTAAAAAAGCATCTTATGTTAAGATGCATCTAGTCCTATAGTATTTTACTTTAAGATAGTACAATATTACTATGATTTATATGTTTATACATTTTAAGATTTTATATATTTATTTGAGGGAGAGCATGAGCAGGGTGGGGAGGGGACAGAGGGAGAGGGAGAAGCAGGCTCCTCACTGAGCAGGGAGCCAAAACTGGGGCTTGATCCCAGGACCCTAGGCCAAAGTCAGATGCTGAACCGACTGAGCCACCTAGGTGTCCCAATATTTTAGAGCAGTTTAAGGATTATAGAAAAAGATATGTAGAAAGGAGTGTTTCTCGACATACCCTCTTCCACTCATAGAGTTTCTCCTATTATTAACATCCTGAATTAGTGTGGTGCATTTGTTAACAAATGATGAACTATTAATGACACATAATTATTAACTAAAGATCACAATTTACATTAGAATTTACTTTTTTGTCACATGGCTCTGCAAATTTTGACAAACATATAATGCAATATATCTACCATTACAGTATCATACACAATAGTTTCACTACCCTAAAAAAACCCATGCTACATGCATTCACCCCTTTCCTCTTCTCCTGAAGCCTTGGCAACTGCTGATATTTTACTGGCTCTAGTTTTTCTTTTTCCAGATTATCATATATTTGGGACTCAAGTGAATTTACCCTTTACAGACTGGCTTCATTCATTGAGCAATATGCATATAATGTTTTTCCAAGACTTCCCATGGCTTGATAGCTTATCTTTGTTTATTACTAAATAATACTCCACTTTTTGAATGTTTATCTACTCACCTACTGAAGGGCATCTTGGTTACTTCCAATTTGGCAATTATTAATAAGGTTCTTATAAACATTTATGTGCAGGTCATTGCATAGACATATTTAAACTCATTTGAGTAAATACCTTGAAGCATTAATCCTGGGTTGTATGTTTAAGTTTTAACAAACTGCCAGTCTTCCAAAGTGTTTGTACCATTTTTCATTCCCACCAGAGATGAATGAAAGATCTTGTTGCTTCTTATCCATATCTGAACAAGTCATCTTGGACAAATATAATAAAGAAATTCTAGAGGTAGTTTCATGATTAAGAAGAATAAGTATCACAGAAAGGTGCAAACACTTAATACAAGATCAAATCTGGCATTAAGACTGTGACTTTAATTAGAAAGAAAGCATTGCATTTTGGGAATATGTAATACCAGTTTTAGCAGTGATATTATGGAAATAAGACACATTGAAGAAACCTTACTGTCTGGCACAGAAATGTAAAATAATTTTATAATCATTCTTTGGAATTACTGAGATTAAGGTACTTAGAACTTAAAAAAAATAGTTCTTATCATTTAGATAACTTTTTCCTGGGACTAGATAGTGTTCATCAATAGACTGTGTGGATTAATTGCCTGTGTGATTTATTTTTACATTTACACTATTAAAAATAAAATTATATTTTAAATAATAAACAATTCTCAGGTGGTGGGTATTAAGGAGGGCACGTATTGCATGGAACTGGGTGTGGTGCAAAAACAATGAATACTGTTATGCTGAAAAGAAATTTTAAAAAATGTTGCAGAAAACCTTAAAAAAATAAGCAATTCATATACTATATATGGGTTGAAAAGTTTTTAGTAAAACTTGTTCATACATGCATAGAATATATGGTAATTGTTATACACAGAAAAGAATGGTGCAGTGAACCATTGAATATTTAATTGAAGAACTTACTAATAGAGAAAATAGTTTACCTCCAAAAGACTGGAAATAATTTGATTCATAAAGAAAATAATCTTTAAGGTAATATTCATCTTTGATTCTTTTTCTTTTATTAGATTACTTTCAACATCTTTTGAACTAATAAGCAATGATTTATTCTAGGTTTATAATTTCAGTATAAAACCAAGTACAGTAAACATATGTGTTTCATTTGTACTCATTAGGGGAACTCTAACAGTATATTGATGCTACTATAGCAATTTAATAATACTAATAATAAAATACCAAAAGAAAGTGGAAGGTAGGTAATTAAGGCAGAACAATTTAAATTCACAGTTAAAGATAAAGGAGCAAAAGTTTGTAAATCATTAAAGTTTTTAATTTCTTTTAAAATTTATCCTAGTTAAAAAATTATCTCACTTTTAGTCTTTTATATTTCATCAAGTTTCAATTTAATGTGATATCTGTTGAAATAATGAGATTTATAGAAGAGATGTATTGTCATTTTTAATAGTTATACTGAAATATATTCCAGTAGGAGGCTGAATCCAGCTAAGCATTAAAACAGTGAACCAAATGAACTATCTGGTTCTCAAAATAAATGACATTTCATAGATCATTCATTATAATTTGAGAATGGCAAATAGAAATTAAAATGATTTCAAAGTAAGTGATAATTTGAAAGACTTGGAAAAAGTTATTCATGCTATAAATTGGAAGAGGAGCCTGAAACAAAAAAAAAAACACAAAAAAAATAGTGAATTCAATGCAATTTTATAAGTATAATTTCCATAAACTAGTACAGTGAAGTTTTATGGAAAATGATTTACTGATTTGCTTTTATATTTTATTATTGAGTATAACATTTAACATTACATCATGAATTTAGATGAAACCAACAGAAATATGGCCAATAGTATATTTTCTCCCAGTTAAATGTATTTCTGTCCTATGTTTAGAACTTGAAACCACTAAAATAATAGCATGTCCATGAATCATCCAACAGGCACTGCGCAAAATTTAGAGGCTTCTTTTATTCCTGAGAGTATACTCCTCATTCTTTCTGCTCCCCTACATACATTTCCTAAGTCATTCCTCATTTATGTCCATCATCGGGTGTACTATAAGTTCTCAAATTGATGTTAAAATTCCCCCATTCATTCTTTTACAATGTAAAAATTCTTTTTATAACCCTGTAAACAACTACATCTTTATGGAATATGTACTGAGGTAATTTTAATTAAAGGAAGAGATATTGTTTAAAAAAACACTGAAACACTGTGAAATTATCAGAAAGGCCTTAATGGTACTCTCAGCTTGACTAAACCTTAAGCAAGCTTCTTCCTTACTCTACACCCTGACCTCCGTTTTCACTGCGCCTTCAGAGAACTTCTAATTTATTTCTCACTACTTAGATACTCTAATCTTCTCCCAGCTTCTTGCTAGCTTTATAGCCCAAGCATATCTTCTGAGGGACCTGGGAGCCATCCCTTTGAAATGTAATCATCAAGAAAGTGCCCAATTTTCTAGTTTCTGTAGAAGGTTAGGGGCTTAACATTAGCAAGCACCTTGCTCCCAGTTGTAAACATATTTTCTTTCATGAAAGCATGGGAAAATTTACTTTTCCGTTGGGGAAAGCCAATTGGCAAACACTGATAGCCTATAATTTCCTTCTCAATCCAGTTTCACTATGGAAAATAGTACGGAGGTTGTTCAAAATTAAAAATAAAAATACCATGTAATCCATCTATTCTTACCATGTTTTGTTTTGTTTTGTTTTGTATCAGCAGTGCTGAGCCTGAGTTCTGGCTTTCCTTCATAATTGCAATAACCTTGAGTAGTGTCCTTCTGGCCTGTTTAACTTAGTCTGGTACATCTTTTGGTTAGACAGAAAGAACAGCATTTGTTGAACTTTTTTTTTCCAAGAGTTTTCCACTATTGAAAGACTAAATTTATTAATTTCAACGTCTGATGAATATATGACAGTATTTGATTCAGTTTAGTTGAAAATTACTCACCTAAATTTTTTTCTATTTTTGAAAAACAGTTAAATTTTGAAAGGATTAAATATTTTAGTACCTGATATTATATCCTATTTATCATTTAATTTCTGAAGAAGAGATACAGAGAGAGAGATAGAGACAGAAAGTAAAAGAGAGAGAAAAAGAAGCAATGAATGAACTGTGTCATTTCTATGAATGTGTCATATTGAAGTATTCGTGACATAGAGTTCTTCATGGCCTTAACTTAAAGATGACATTTTCCACACTTAAAAAAATGTAAATGTACTTATGTTAAATATACAGACTTTACCATCTTTTTTGTGACAGTTTGGTCTTCCAACAACATTACCCTTTTATGAATTCATGATGTGTTATTTACTGTTTCTAATTTTAAATTTTGACAGAAATTGTTGTGAGGTGAGCGTGCATATATTTGAAATCAGGGTGTGAACAGTCAGTTGCCAGTTATAAGTTGACCTCAATTTAGGAAGCGCATTATTTTTAACTTTAAAATTTGCATGCTGTATAATCATTTACATGTGTACTTATATTTGTAAGGTTTGGAAACCAAGTATATTTTTATGTTGTGATAATATGTGGTGTATAATATGAGGGTTTTGTAGACTTTTCCCAATATTTTAAATTTTATAAATGTAAGTTGTGCATTTATCCCAGAATATAAAAATTAAAAATAAAAATAACAAATTCTTACTACCTTTTTTCTTCCATAAATTCAATTGCCCTTCTATTTTTCCCATCACGTTTTTAGCAACAATCTTAAGAAAAGATGAAACTTTTGAAAATTTTCATGTGCACAAATACTAAAGTGACTCTTCTAATAGATACAAATTCTTATTTTCACATTAAGGAGATCATTATGAGTAGTGTTATGTAAGTAAACCCAAGTTTAATATACTGAAGGCATTGATTTGTTTGTTTAAAAACATATATAAGAGGATAATTAACAAGTCCTCTTTATTTTTTATATTTTTAAATTTTAATTTCTCAAATACTAGTTACATAATTACAAAATATGTGAGTTGATATAACTAATATAATAATAATATAATAATATGACAAATATAAAATAATCACATAATAAATAATAGAAATTATTTTGATAATTATTGGCAAATCTTTAAAGATTTTATTTATTTATTCGACAGACAAAGATCACAAGTAGGCAGAGGGGCAGGCAGAGAGAGGAGGAAGTTGGCTCCCTGCAGAGCAGAGAGCCCAATGCGGGGCTGGATCCCAGGACCCTGGGATCATGATCTGAGCAGAAGGCAGAGGCTTTAACCCACTGAGCCACCCAGGCACCCCTGGTAAATCTTTAAACTTTAAAGTATATGCAGCAATATTTATACAAAATATTTAAAGGTACATAAAACGCTGCATTAAAAAGGTGCAATACATCTTTGAATTTAAGTCAGTATATTTTCTTTGGAATCTTAAAAATCTGTCTACTCTCGGGTTTCTCATTATACTGAATTAAATTTGGGTAAAATGACCACTTATTTCAATACACGTTTGTGTAGGTATATGCCTTGAGAGATCATGCTGCTCTAGCCAAAGCTGCACTGGTGGGGTCAGCTGTTCTCAAGACTTTAAAGAAAAATTAATTGAAAGAACCCTGGTATACATTCTTAAGAAAGTAGAAAAAATATTTTCATTTGGTTCCAGAGTCCACTTTATTGCCCATAACTGAAGCAAAGCCAGATTATTGCAATGTCTCTGGCTTCAGGTAGCAGAATCTGGTGATTCTTCATCACCAATTTCCATTATTTTACGCTGGGGCATTCAAACTATATGATACCCTATATGACATCATATAGGCTATCATATGGCTCTGCTCCCCTTAGAGTATTTCTAAGTTGAGAAGCTAAGATGTAGAGAAATCATATGTGAATCAACACTCAAAAGTAAAAGAAAACAATATCGTTTTACCACTTAAAATGTAGAATTATTCAGAACTGGTTTAAAAGAACAGGAAAATCTTAAGAATCTGTACCTGACATTACGTAACTACATTGCATTCCCTTGAGACTTGATCATACTTCAGTCAATCTCCAAATGTGTTCTCATTTTGAACATAGTAATATGGGTTATTTTTCATCTTTGCAAAATTTGACATATTTCCTTGATTATCCATTTTTAACCTCATACCTCAAAGAAGTTGTTACACAAAAAAATACAGGTATAATCACCTTAGCTTTTAAAGTAAAGGCACCATGGATATTATTAATCACACAATGTTATCAATACGGAGAAAAACAATCCACTACATTGTTAAAACCCACAATAACAGAACAAAAAGCCAAGCAAGAGAAGCCGGGAATGAAAACCAAATAAATGAGAAATTGGCAGCCTTCAAGCTACAGTGGCAAGCTTGCTTTCCCTACTTCTCAGGTGACAATTTCTTTTGGCTTGGAACCAGGTCAGAGATCTGATATTATCTGAGGTGATTTTAATTTCATTCCTTAGGAAAGCCATGCATTATTTTGAAAGACTGTTACCTTTTATATGTCCCAGAAAGTATATCTTTAGATTATATGTTTCTATAGCTTTTGTTCTAATCTGTTAGGAAAGTGACATTATATTTTTACCTATTCCATTTAACATACTCTGAATAAAGTGCATGGTAGTTTAGTTTTCTACTGAATTTGTGAAGCAAATTTTGTTGGAATTTCAGAAATTAAAGTATAGATTTATGCATACTTCAAAGTCTAACTGTTCAAAAATGAGACAAGCCTACATGTAAAAAAGAGTTACTTAAATTCCTTATTATATTGAGCAGGAGTCATGCATTCACTGTGTGAGTTTTGACAATTAGAGACACACATGTACAGAAAACCAGTCAAGCAGATAAAATCTCACTATTGGAAAACATCATAGTATGTTTTATATTATTTTATAGAAGTTGTATAGGCAATTACTTTGTACCTATTCTTCTTGATAAATTATTTACTAATGGTCATATTTTCAGGTAGTGTGGTTGGTATCACACGCCACTGAATCTGGAAACATAGGTGAATATGTAATAAATTTTTTTGGTAGATATGTTCTAAGAGTTCAAGGTAATATTAAGACCAGAAGAGTTGGGAACATTTTTCTCTAAGTAAAACATACAGCATTTTTTTTTTTTTTTTTTTAGGAAACAGAGGAACATGGCGATTAGATGACTATTGATCTTTTCTTTTAACAGTAAAACATGGTAGGCCTGGGGAATTAACAGAAAGCCAACGGACAAAAATACGCTAATATAGATTCATTCCAGTTGGGGAAAATTGGTAATAAGTTTATAATATAAATAAGTGTATAGTTTTCAAGTGTATAGAGATAAGGAGTGCCGAAGGAAAAATAGTGTTATATGGTACTTGGGAAAAAAACCGTTCAAAGAAGGAGAGGGTGTGAGCTCTGAGGCCATCTGGAGGCAGTAAGCTATTGAAAAAAGAAAAGCCATAACCATGGTTCTTAGGGTAAGAGGGTGCTACCCTGCATGTACTGGGAAGCTTGGGGGTGCCAGGGTGACTTGGAAGAGTGAAGGGTGATGAAAGCAGTACATTAAATAAAAGGGAAGACAATTTACAAATCCATTAGTTCTTTTAAGGGATTGGATTTGACTCTAATTTAGATGGGGAACTAATGAACAGTATTGAGTGCAAAGTGAAATGATCCTACCTGAATTTTAATAAAACTATCTGGTTGCTGATGTTATAATAGATATTATGGGTTCAAAATTTGACACAAACTGACTAAATCAAGGGATACCGAACAAAACTGGAAGAATATCTTCTGGTTGTAATTCAGATATAGTAATGATGGTAGTGCGATAGGAACATGACCAGTGTTTGGCTGTGTTTTGAAGGTAGAACCAGCAGGATTATCAATTTGAAGGGGAAAAGGGGAAGTCCAGAAAATCTTTGTAGTTTTTAGTTGATTTACAGTTATATCAGCTGAAAAGTTAAAAGTTACAGGAAAAGCAGATGTGTGTTGGGGGGTATAAGGAGTTCAGTTTGACCTATAATTAAGTTTTATACACCTAGTAAACTTTCAGTGGATATATTACGAAGAAGAACATTTCAAGGAAGAGCTTTAGGGTTGAGATAAATATTATGGAGTGATCAACACACAGGTGATAGTCAAAGCTACTGAATCTGGAAACATAAGTGGGTATATAAAATATGGTTTATTGGTGTACATGTTTTAAGAATTTAAGGTAATCCTAAGACCAGAAGAGTTGTGACTTTTTTCTCTACATAAATCTCAGAGAGAAACTCCAACAAAAAACTAGGGAAACGAAGAAGGACCAGTCAATAAGCTATAGAGAGCAGCCATTGAAAGCCAAGAGAAAGTGGTAACTGGAAACCAAGTGGTGAAGGTTCTTTGAACAAGAGGTCATGAGCAACATTCTTTATTGGATTAGAATGCAACTAATCACACAACATAAGAAACGTTGGTGAATTTGTTTTGGGGCCTTGTTTGTTTTTTTAGTTTTTAGTTACATTCCAGTTATGTAACATACAGCTTAATATTAGTTTTAGGTGTTCAATATAATGATTCAACAGTCTCATACAATACCTGGAGCTCACCACAAGGCCTTGTTTTAAGGCAGTAGAAGTTTCATAAGATAGTAATTACTGGAAAATGTATCTTACCAATTATGGGTATATTACTATTTATGTTAAATATGTTTCCCTCAGGTACCTTGTATGTATTTATTTTAAGGTTTTATTTGCTTATTTCATAGGAAGAGAGACAGTGAGAGAGGGAACACAAGCAGTAGAAGAGGGAGAAGCAGGCTTCCCGCCAAGCAGGGAGCCTGATGTGGGGCTTGATCCCAGGACCCCGGGATCATGACCTGAGCCAAAGGCAGACACTTAATGACTGAGCCACCCAGGCGCCCCTCTTTTGTATACTTTTTAAAAGATATGCAGACTATTGATAGATTTATTTGTCTTTCAAAAAAAGACTGGATGTTAGTAGTCCATTTTGAGTGAGATTTTGAATGATTTTGATTGAGAATATATTCATGCCTTGCTAGTATGCTGAAACATTTTAAAGTAGAATGCACATTATTATATTCTGTAGAAATTATCAAAACAGTAGAATTTCATACGTAAATGCATTGATAGGTTTAGCCACAAAATTGAGCAACTTACTTACGATTTTGTCTTTATAAACATGTAACAAAAGGGAGCAACTTACTTATGATTTTGTCTTTATAAACATGTAACAAAAAGGAGTTTATTATTTTTCTCCCAGCTGATCACTGGTAATAAAACAGTTAAACATATCTCACTTTATTACTATTACAACTTAAAGATTCTATTGATTGCTTTTTTCTAAATATATTTATAGATGCAATAGTTGCTTAGTCGATTAAATTTAATTTCCGTCTTTCAATTATGATCTAGAAAAAGTCAATTTTCTCATTTACCCAATAACCAGAAATTATTAAAATTATTTAAGTATCAGAGAAATTTTTATTTAAAAAACACATGAAGAAATCTATACAAAATCTTTAACATAAAATTATGGAGTAAAAGCTAACACCTTACTTACTACTTTTTGATATTTAGTTATTTATCAATTCTTAAAACGTATGGAATAAGGTGAAATTAATGAAATCATGACATATTAAAGTCAGTGTTTGCATGTCTTCATATTTCCTTTATTAAAACTAAGGAAAAGCATTTACACAGTACAACATTGTGTTCGATGATAAAAGTGGGAAAAGATATAGTGAAAACACAATAGAATTTTAAACAGAAGTAGTCTAGCAGAATGATTTTGAGTACAAAATTCAAATATTGAATCTATATTGAAATTTACAATTGAGTTTATTGTTTATATAAACTATGTATTTTATATATAGTTTTAGGATTATAAATGACAGCTTTAAAATCAAGTTGTTAAATTGAAGCTCGCTCAAGAGAAGCAATTAATGTTATTTTTTAAATTAACTATTGTTTGGGAAAATGTGGTTAAATAAATTTTATCCAAATAGCTTGAGGGCATATATAATCTTATAATTTGTCATCAGCACAACCTTATAATACAAAATGCATGGTATCTTCAAGTTGGGCCAGGGGTTCTCACATTGGACCAAGGAGAAACTTATAGATTTTCAATATATATTATTTTAACATAACGATATTTTTATTATTTTTTTTTAATTTTCTATTTATATGATGAACATTGTTGAAGTTTATAAACAATGATTCTCTATTTTTTTTCTAGGAAACCATTTTTTCACAGAGTTGTTTTTTTCTAGAACTAGTGTGTTTCCTTGACAATATATGCTGAAAGTGTACACAAAAAATGAAGTATAGGCAAAGAATAAAGCATGGCTGGTGACTGCAATTCTAAAATGCACACATAGAGGTAATTATTTTTATTGTCTCCATGATAGACATTTTTTATATCTACTGGCATCTAAAAAAAGTCAAACAACAAAAAAGATACCTTTTTATCATTTTTGAATGACAGAAAATTAAGAAAATAGTTTAGTATATGCAATTTAAACTGACCTTCCAATTATGTATTGATGTATCTAAGTAAATAAACAAACAAAACAAAGTTGATAATATATTTCATTATGCAGAATCATGAATATAAATATTCTGTGTATCCTGAACAATAAGAAATGTGGCATATTTTTTAAAAGTAATCTTGGTAAGCTTTGCAGTTCCATTTAATAAAAAGGCAAGCTTCAGAACTTAGAGGTTTTGAGGTATATTCCAGCTCAGGATGCTAAGGAGTGAGACCAGAATCTTCTAATGGACAGAATGAAGTCTCTTCCAGATTCCAGTCCTAATGCTTTTAGGAAACAAAACTTGCTGGGAAGTGAATCTACTTTCAGAAAACTGGTGGACTTCCTCTTAAGATACTTGTAAGATTTTGAACTTGTATTTAGTAGAACATTGAATAGCTAAGGTAGAATATTTTTGTAGGAAAATTAAATTTTCCCAGTGTTGCAAAATCTTGCTTGAGAATCAGAAACAAAGGAGAGAGAGCCTGAGTCTACTAAAATGTCAAAAAAGCATCACTTTAGTTCAGTTCTTGATAGGATTAGGTAATTTACTTAAGTAATTTAACCCATTTGTAAGAAAAAAAAATTGGAGATTTTACTACTGTGTATAGAGCTTTCAAAGTGAATTTTTAAAAAATACTAGACATTCAAATAAGCAAGAAAATATGTCTTATAGTGATAGAAAAAAATTAGAAGTCCAGAGATTAAACAAAAATGAATCATCAGAACAAAATTGGTTTCATTCCAGAAAACACAAGGCTCATTAAACTTTGGAAAATCAATCAATGTAATTCACCATGTCAAAAGACTTGCAGGACGATCATTTGCTCTAAATTCAAGAACTTAGTCAAGATCATGATTCTTAGCAAGCTAGAAATAAATCACATTCTCCTAACCTAATAAATCATCTATAAGAGTCCTTGGGAGAACATTATACTTAGTTACTTAGTTGCATTTATTAATATATAATTATCACTGAGAATCAAATACAATTATTTCTATTCCCCTTTACACTCAATATCATACTGAAGTTTTAAACAGTACAATGAAGAAAAGATATTTTAAAACACAAGATTTTTATAGAAAAAATAACTTTTTATATAGATGATGTAATTGTGCGCATAAAAATTCCAGTGTACTTGCACATAGCATACTTGAAGAGAGAAACAATTTCAGGAAGGTGAATGGATTCAAAGTTATCTATGAAATCTGTTGTGTTTACTTTATATACTAATAACAAATAAATACATATTGATATTTTATGTCAATATAATTTTAAATGGTATTAAAACATGAATACCTAAAAACAAATAAAATAAATGGTAATGTTCAAGACCTATACAATTAAAATGCAAAATATTAATGAAAAAAACAGAAAGAAAATAAATGGAAAGATATTCCATATCCATTGAGTGAAACCGTCAATATTATAAAAATCTCTGTGGTCCCTAAACTGATCTAGAAATCAAATGCATTCCACAGGAAATACATGAAAAAAAAAAAAACCTGAAAAATCAAAAAGCTATTAATAGAATAAGAAGTGCTCATTACAATGATCGCTTGGAGAATGTAGATTTAAACCAGATGTGTTATGACTTCATACCCCCCAAAATAGCTAAAATGGAAAAAGTTAGCTTATAAAACTGATAAAATACCACTCTTCAAAGTTCTTAACAGTACTGCCTGGTGGTGTATGTGGGGATTGTAGGAAGCAGATATTATCTTATTTTTTCTTCTGGGTAGTTGTTACATGAATGTTTCCATTTTTGTGAAATATACTAGCTTTTTTTTTTTTTAATTTTCTCTCTTGTGCAATACTTTGTTGAATTTTTTTAAAAGCATTACTACATAAAATTAAGAGTCACTATATATTGATTAAAGTTTCAACTTACCAAGAACATTTAACAAAGTATACCCATATATACCTAACAATTCAAACTATAAAGCAAAATGCTAACCTAGAAAATAGAACTAAGAAATATATTTTCATGAAGAGTAGCTTTTTTTCATGAAGAGTAGTCTTAATATACCTCTTAGCTTTTGATAGATAAATTGCATTCCAATAAAACAAAATTAAAACAATCACATAGAAAACCTTGAACATTAGTAAGACCACTGAGCTAATAAATTTGATATATAATACTTCTTTTAACAATAGCAAGTAATGCATCTTTATCAGGTCCTCTTGGGGAATTTATAAGAAAAGTAACATGTATCTGACCATAAAATTTTAACAAATGTCACAGAATCAGTATCTAACGTGTCTGGTCAGAATGTAATTGTTTAAGATAGAAATAGAAAAAAAAGAATTTTAAAATCACCTCAATATAAAAGAAGACATCTCAAAATTCATCAGTTAAGAAGTAGTGAAATTCCTTATGTAAAATTTGATATTGAAATGACTATATATAAAGTGTGTGAGATATTTGAAGTAGAGATTAGAGGGAGACTAGTTACTTTAAATCCTGATTTTAGAAACTGGTAACACCAAGAGGATAATATAGGTAACCATAGAAATATATGGGCTAGAAAAAATTGTAATATAAAGTGTTTAAAAAGTGAAAGATTCTTTTTGTTTGTTTAGAGATGGAGAGATAGAGGGATATAGAGAAAGGGGGGAGGGGCAGAGGGAGAAGAAAGGAGAATATTAAGCAGGTTCCACATCCAGAATAGAGTCTGACACAGGGCTCAATCTCACAACACTGAGATCATGATGTGAGCCAAAATCAAGAGGACACTTAACTTACTGATCCTCCCAGGCTCCCCTAAAAGCAAAAGATTTTTTAAAAACACTAGTGACATTACTCATGTTATTGATTTAAGTGGAGGAAGAGGGTGAGAGATGGCATAGACAACATTAAAGATGAAAAAGGAATACACAAATTATTATGAAAATAAAAATAGGAAAAGTCAGGGAAACTAACCTAAAATCTCAAGTTTGGTTAAATGTCTATCTAATCAAATTGAAAGGGAAAAGACAAACAAACAGACAAAAAAAAAAAAAAAAGACCACCTTCAGTGTGAATATAACTTACTCTTCAAAATTAAAATTAAGTTAATTAAACATCAAGGAATTAGTGACCTGAAAGATAGATTCTAGAATTGCTATAGGATTTGAAAGTGACATAACAGGTTTTTACTCCTATGTTGAGGGAGCAAAGAAATGCTGATCAAGGTAATACAAACAGAAATAAAAACAAATCTAGAACTAAATATTTTGTAGAGAATTTAAAAAGATCAAAAGAAAAGAAACATGTAAATGTAACTGATGTTATAGCTAAATTGCCTTCAGGAATGAGCAAATACATGTTTTCAGTGACCTCTGAATTTAACACTCACAGACTTTTGCTGAAATAGTAAGAAAACCAGGAACTTTATTGTACAGAAAAACAGGATGCAAATATAATATTGAGATGTAGAATAAAAATAAATGTTTGTATAAAACTGAATAAGAACAAAGTTTTTCCTTTTAAGAAACACTACTAACTACAGAGTTAAGACAGAGAATAGAAGTTGGCTGACTTTACAATATTTTTAGTCAAATATACATGTTAAAATATTAGAAGTGAGATAAACAATATATTAAAATATTTTACTTCAAATCTATGGGAAACAGGAAATATTCTCTGACATATTAAAAAAATTAACAAAACAATAGGACTCAGGAATGAAGGAAATGAGAACCCCTCATCCCCCACATACATACAAAAGTGACATGGTAAATAGAAAATGCAAAATATGCCAAAATCAACAAGCCTAAATTATCAGTAATCACCATCAATAAATATGGATTTAGCTAGCTAATTAAAAGAGGTATTTTCAGATTTTAATTTTCACATCTCTTTCTATTTTTATAAGACAGAAACATAATAACAGAAAAATGGAAATTAGATTAAAAGATTCACATTAGTAAATCCTAACAGGAAGAAAAGTAGCATGACTTTAATAATATTAGGGCACACTTTAAGGTAAATGTATACTAGAGATAAAGAGTATTTTTAAGTTCCTGCTAAAATGATTATTTCAACAGGCAGGCAGAACATATAGCAAAAAATAGCATAATCACAAAGAAAGTGAACAAATCCATGACAGTGCCAGAAACTTTTTCTCAGATACGGATACAGGAGGCAGGAACACACACAAGATCAGTGAGTATCTAGAATATTTAACAATACAATAAACAAATGGTCACATATAGAACCCGAAACACCCAAATTAGAGTTGTGAATGCCTCTAAATATGTCAAATTTGACTGGTAATATAAATTATATTATAAAATTATTTGTTTTAATCCAGAAAAACATTATACTCTTAATCTTGGAAATACAGAAAGGAGGATTTAATTTGACATTGAAAATCATTTAGTGCTTAAAAAGGTAGGAAATTAAAAAAACATGTAATGCTTTTCGGTAAATCTAAATAAATGAGTATAACTAGAATTGCCCTTTGAAAAAATGTAAAGAATAGCTAGATGGCATAGGTGACACTGATTAATGGTGTGTTTTTAACATAAGACTATCTAAAGAGTTGGGGCGCCTGGGTGGCTCAGTTGGTTAAGCAGCTGCCTTTGGCTCAGGGTGTGATCTCAGTGTCCTGGGATGGAGCCCCCGTCTGGAATCCCTTCTCAATAGGGAGTCTGCTTCTTCCTCTCCCTTTGCTGCTCCCCCTGCTCACACTCATTCTTCCTCTCTCTCAAATAAATAAAAATAATCTCAAAAACAAAAAAAGGAGAGAGAGACAAAGAGAGAATATCTAAAGAGCTCTCAGTATGTACCAAGTGCTTCCCTAAACAACTTTTATTTATCAGCTCACGCAGTCCATACAATCCTATCAGTGGCCTGGTCCCCATGTAACATGAGAACACTGGAATTGGAAGAATATAAAGACCCCAAATAGCCAAAGCCACCTTGAAAATGGAAAGCAAAGCTGAAGACATCATGATTCCAGACTTCAAGTTATATCACAAAGCTGTAGTAGTCCAAGCAGCATGGTACTGGCACAAAAACAGACACATAGATCAATGGAACAGAATAGAGAGCCCAGAAATAGACCCTCAACTCTATGGTCAACTAATCTTCAACAAAGAATGGGAAAAATGTCCAGTGGAAAAAAGACAGCCTCTTCAACAAATGGTGCTGGGGAAACTGCACACCAACCTGCAGAAGAATGAAACTGGACCAATTTCTTACATCAAGCAGAAAAAAATAAATTCAAAACCGATTAAAAAAGTGATTACATAACTAAATGGGAGACATGAAACAATTAAAATCCTAGAGAACCCAAATGATAACCTCTTTGACATTGGTTATAGCAACCTCTTACTGGATACGTCTTCTAAATCAAGAAAGACTCTTCTATTATTATATCAATGTATAATGTATTATTTGTTTCAGGGGTACAGGTCTGTGATTCATCAGTCTTAAACAATTCACAGCACTCACCATAGCACATACCCTCCCCAATGTCCATCACCCAGCCTCTTAACTGTAGAGAACAAACTGATGGTTATCAGAGGGAAAAGGTGTGTGTGTGGGGGGGGGGGGATGGGTGAAATAGGCGATGGAGATTAAGGAGTACAGCTGTGATGAGCACTGGGTGTTTTATGGAAATGATGAATCACTATATTGTACACCTGAAACTAATATTACACCATAAGTTAACTAACTGGAACTGAAATGAAAAATGAGAAAAACAAAAACAAGTAAATAATCACCCGGATGTGACATAGCTAGTAGGTAGCAGACCAGAATTTGAATCCTGGCATTTAGGATTATTGTTTGGAGTTAGACTAAGACATTTATTTATTGTCCAAATGTGAAATGTTTTATAGAAAGTAATTTGGGGAAATGAAGAAGCTAAATTTTATTGTAAATGAGTCAGGATTTACACGAGGATTAGTTTTTGTGCATTGTTTTTCCTTTGTAATCTTTATTTTGTATCTGCAACTTCAGGAGAAAACATCAAGAATAGGACCGACAAAGTACTGTTAGCAATATAGCTGGATCTTGTTGGTAATAATAGAAATCTGTATTAAAAAAGGCTTTACCTTTATATCAGAATATATATTCCTAAATAGAGAGATAGCCTTTTGGCTGATACATAAAACTTAAAAGTACTACAGATTTAAAGTTTTTTTTAATCAAATCTGCTGGTATTTATAGTGCTTTTATGAGTATTAGAGTCCCTCATGAAATATAACATGTCATTTAAAACACAGAAGAAGAACCTACAGGTGAAAAAAAGAGAGTATGCACATCTGAGCCTAGAAAGAAGACAACTAATAATATATCTGTTGCATCAATGGCTTGAATGTTAGAAATTTTGTGGGAGAAAAGAGTTAAAAGCCAAGCCTAAAGTGGGCATGAGTGGAGGAAGTAAGAATATCATCTTGCCCACTCTAGGTATTTGAAACACTAATGAATTTATATTTTTACGAAATCATTGGAAGGGTTAGAAATAATTATTTGGAATTTTGATTTTTTTTTAAATGGAGAAGGGAATTGTGATGAAGGAACCAGTCTGTACAAATTTCACTACAATGATAAATATTCAGATTCTATCACTTTTTAAAATGTGGCTTTCTAGAACTCAGTCTCAAATACTCTGAATTCATCAGATCTCAAACCCTGCCTAGAATACTCTATTCTTGTTTAGCAGTGACTGCTCTATCCTTGGGCTGGCAACATCCTCAGAAAGGAAGAGAGTAACAGCACTCAAAAAGAATGTCACCAAATTGTCATTTATGTATTCTTTGACACAACTAATATATTCTTTTCTGGATTCTAAGTATACAGGAGTAAATAAGAGGAGGGGGAAAAATCTCCTTAAGGGAGTTCACATCTGTTGTGGACTGAAGTCTGTGTCCCCACAAAATTCCTATGTTGAAACCCTACCCTGCATTATGATGGTATTAGGACGTGAGACATTTGGAAGGCAATTGGGATTAGATGAGCTCATGACGGTGAAGTCCTCATAGGATCGGTGCCCTTCTCAGAGTCAAGAGAGATCTTGCTGTCTGTCTCTGTTCTCCACCATGTGAGGATATAATGAAAAGGCAGCAGTTTGCAAACTGGAAGAGGACTCTCACCAGAACCTGACCATGCTGGTACCCTGATCTCGGACTTCCAGCTTCCATGATTGAGAAAATACATTTCCATTGTTTATAAGCCACCCAGTTTATGGTATTTTGTAATAGCAGACTGACTAAGACATTTCCAATTTATGTTGACTTATCCATAAGCTAAGTCGATTGCTCTCGTACTGTAAGTGTTTGAAATCGTATGTCCTACAACAATCACTTTGCGACTCTGGGGTTGTTTCAACTGTGGCAGTTATGCCTTATGAAAAACCAAATAAAGCAATCAATCAAATTAAAAGAATTTGGCCATCATGATCATTACGTTGATTTAGCCCTTTCAATCAGTGTTGAATATAAAAACCTACAAACCGTAGTTTTATTATTATTTCTTCACTTTATAATACAAATCTGAGGACATTTAAATAATAGCATAGATAAAGATGGAACCACAGTGAGCCAAGCCAAGGTAGGACTACAAAGTGGACAGGGTGGAGGAAACACAAAAATCTGTATGCACTGAGGGAAGTCTGCGAGAGGTATTCTCTGCACTGATTGCTTCAACAGTGTTGCCACAAAGCAGGTCTGCTTACAGTTGAACTTCTATTAACTAAAACATATGTCAGAATCATTAAGATTTATTTTCAGGAAACAAAAACTACTCTATCTAGTTGAAACAAAGGAAGGACACCTGGGTGGCTCAGTCGGTTAAGTGTCTGTCTTCTGCTCAGGTCGTGATCCCAGGATACTGGAATCAAGTTCCACATCGGCCTCCTGGCTAGGCGGAGAACCTGCTTCTCCCTCTCCCTCTACCTGCCACTCCTGCTGCTTGTGCGTGTTCTCGCTCTCTCTCTCTCTTTCTCTGTTAAATAAATAAATAAAACCTTTTAAAAAAAAGAAAAAGAAAAGAAAGAAACACAAAGGAATTTAGGTTTTGACAAAATCACTAGAAGGGATAGAAAACTGGTTCTTGCTGAGGTCTCAGCAATCGCTTTCCTAGCAACACTGCGAGTGCTGGACTTCCATGCTAGCAACCCTAACGGGAGACGGAAGCAGGAGCAGCCACTGGCCCTGCTGACCTCAAGAGCACATTACAGTAGTTGTGATCCCGAAATCTGAAAACTGCTGCCCTCTGTTCTTCTCTCAATGGTCATAGATCTGACAATGACTAAACATCAAAACACTGCTGCCGAAAACCCCCAAACCAGAAAAGAGTCCTCTAAGGAGTATAGTCAATGATGCGGTAATAGTTTTGTATGGTGATTAGATGGTGACTACACTGTGGTGAGCATAGCACAATGTTTAAACTTATAACCATGCAAATGACAATGTTGTACACCTGAAAAGAATGTAACATCGTGTTGTCAGCTATACTCAAATTAAAAAAATAATAATAAAGAAAGAAAGAAAAGAAAAAACCTGTTTCTGCCTCACTTCCACCTTCTAAATATTTTGCAAATGCATTCAATTGGCAAAACCTAATTTGTATCCAAAATGTGTGTTTCTACTGTTTACAGTAAAGAAATGTTCAATATCTCAAATTTGAAAAAGATGTTTAATGCCAATTTATTCTGTCCTTATTAACCCCAGCATGGAAAGCAGTTTGGAGAAGGTATTTGTTGGCTGGATATTTTAATACAAACAGTAAAAAGATATATTCCTGGGAATTGTTTATTCTACCTCCTATGATTAATAGACATCACTGCTTAGGACTTTTTGCTGCTAGCAGTTAAGCTTTTTAAAAAAAAATTAATTAAATGCTTTCATATTACTATTTAAATGATTGATTGATTTAGTCTCCCTTCCAATTGCATTCAGTTGTTTTAAAATGTCTTTCTTTAGAATAAACTAATCTCCAATTAGCAGATTGATGTGGGAGAGAGATAGATGCATATTTGTGGATCTTTATTTCCACAATCCTTGCTTATTAGAATCAGAGTTAGAAATTGGCAGCTTCAAATATCTGCCAACTGCTTTATAAATACCACAGAAGCTCCAAATGATGTTCTGTGAATAGTAAATTTCCTGAAGGAAGGAAGTTGGAATGATAGTCCTAAAATACAATTTATCCAAATCTTACTATGTTCTCTTGAGAGTTATGCTAACGACTACACATCAAGTTTAAAGTATAATTTTCTCAAACTACATAGTGCAAAGTCTATGTGCCTGTTCATAGTAACAATTATGATTAGACTATCATTACCAAAATAGAAATTTATCTATATCTTGTTTCTTGGTTCTAATTATACAGATTTTATGTATCTTAAAATGTATATGCATTGATATCTTTAGATTGTTTTGCCATTGTCTGTCAGTGATAAAATTAACTTTAAGATGCTTTTTAAAAAATACTTGGGTGGCTCGGGCGGTTAAGCTGCTGCCTTTGGCTCGGGTCATGATCCCAGTGTCCTGGGATTAAGTCCCACATCAGGCTCCCTGCATGACGGGGAGCCTGCTTCTCCCTCTGCCTCTGTCTGCCACTCTGCCTGCCTGTGTGCTCTCTCTCTGACAAATAAATAAAAATAAAATATTAAAAAAATACTTAATGTAAAAAAATTGGAAAAAAGAAATCTTACTTAATATCAGGCTAAGTGATTTATCTTTCTGAAAAAATATTTTCATTTAAAAATACTTTCATTTTCATTTTAGCTTATTTTATTTAATATTCATTTCATGTTTAAATACTACATTTAGTACATGCATAAAGTTTATACCAGTTACTTTTATTTGTTATAGAATGTGGTATTCACACATTGGCACTCTTGAAAAGATAGAGAACTGTTTGAAACAAAGATTAAGATAAATGTTTAAATGCAAGCCTGACTAAAATGAACTTCAATAGAAAAGTGTGTTATGGTACTTTTCTTTCTATGGAAAGTACTACCTTCCCACAGTAACTAAGAGAAATCTACCATGAAATAATTTAGTTTGTATTTTCCTTTTTTAAAAATTTTTCACAACTGGCTTATTTAATTTTATTAAACAGTATCTTACAACATTTGAACTCAAATTAATTCTCACATTAAGACACACAGTACACATTTATAATACTTGTATTTTTTCAAGTAAGTACTGAAACATACCAGTTAAAGCAAAAGAATTTGGAAAGAAAAAAAATGCAATATTTTGACTCAACTATCATCCACATCTGGGTATAAATAAAACAAGTCTGCTTTTGAAAAAAAATAAAAATAATAAAATAAGCTATAGTAAATGTTTTCTTCTATCAAAACCTGGTTTACACAGGTTTTTGAGTTGTTATGACCAATGGAACAGTGCATCTAACAGCTATTATTTTATATAAAGGGCAGTTTTCAATTTATTTCCCCCAGTTTTTATATGTCTGTGAGTGATCCTGCCATAGGAGCTAATTAAATCCTATAGCTCCTGGTTCTAGCTGTGAATTTGGTGGGATATTTAGCTAAAATTTTGTACTTCTTATTCTCTACAGAGTTTTATACAAAATCCCAAAGGATATTTTTATTACTAGAACAACCTTGGAAGGTTGACCTCAAACAAGTTGGCCACTGGGAACTCTGCAGATCTCTGGTCACTTTTTCTTCCTTATTTTCCTAAGGCTACCTGGTTTCCTAATTTTTTATTTATAAATTTTATTTTTTTTCCTCCCTTCATTGCATCTATGGATCAGTTATTGTAATCTTGGCTAAGATAAATACCTGAAAGTCATTGTTCTTCTTACTTTACACATTTATTTTTAATTAATTTTGTAATATCAACAGTGATTGCCAAAGTAATTCTTTTAAAACATCATTTTAAAAGTGATGTGAGGGGCATAATATTGTATTGTAGGATATGTTATAATTGAATAGGTTTTGCTAGAATGATTATTAGTACCATGAATCTTTAAAAAATTAATTGGATGAAATCTAGACATAGTGAGCATCCGGCCTTGTCCATTATTGTTGTGGCTAAACTTTTTATCTTAAAGTAAATTTAATATAGTAATATAATTTTAAATTTTACTAATCTAGGTTGGGAGCTGAGATAACATGCTTTCTAATATTATTTAATCTATGTTTGAGATTTAATAATATAATGTCAAGATTTCTGATGTGTCTGTCCATTCCTGGATTTTATATAAAGCAATCTTGAGGAATATGTATCTTCTAAATAATGCAATTTATTCTATCCTTCCAACTTCCCCTTATCCTCCACCCCAGCATTTATCTTAACTCTTCTTTAATCAAAGTCAAGGTTTTTTGTTTTGCATAAGCCAACCACTTGAGAACTGGCATAGACAATCAGACACTAAACTATAGTGATCATACTTCCTAAATATTTAATATGATGGTTTACATTCTCACTCACTTATATTCTGTGCAACATGTTTCCAAAGCATTTGATGTTACAACTCTATTTTTCTTAGCATATCTCACGGGACTTACGTGCTGAGAAACATATTTGAGTCACTGTTGCTCTAAAAGTCATAACTAGTTTCATGTACAAAGTGTACTTTATTTTCCTACTTTTAGCCTTACAGTACTTCTTAAATCTACATTTACAACAAAGATATTTAAAAACATATATAAATATGTATAAAATATAAAAATATATATAACAGAAAAAAGCTTAAGTATAGGTGTGTGTATTGTAGTGATTAACTTTTCAAGATATGAGATTTTTCTATTACACAATAAAATATAAACTAAGCTACAAGTATTTTAACTCACATGATTTGTAATTCACTTGGTTAAAAGCCTAGTATATTTCTACCCATATCATGAAACATAAAATGCTGGTATTTGCTATTGATTGATATAATTTTAAAAGTACTCTATATTGAATAAGAAATTCATATGCATAAACATACATATATATTTGCATATATATGTTAAAACATACAAGAAATAAATCTGGAGCAGTTTTTAAGAAGATTTTTTTAAGCAGATTTTAAGAAATTACATACAATCTATTGAGTACATATAAATCTATTTCTTTATTATCCTTTTTTTATTATTTTTTATTTTTATTTTTATGTTCAGTTAGCCAACATATAGTACATCATTAGTTTTTGATGTAGTGTTCAATGATTTATTATTTTCATATAACACCCAGTGCTCATCACAACAGGTGCCTTCTTTAACACCCATCACCCAGTTATGACACCCACACACACCCCTCCCTTCTGTAACCCTCAGTTTGTTTCCCAGAGTCCAGAGTCTCTTATGGTGGTCTCCCTCTCTGATTTTTCCCAATCAGTTTTCCTTCCCTTTCCCTGTGGTCCTCTGCTCTATTCCTTATGCTTCAATATAATTGAAACCATATGATAATAGTTTTTTTAAAGAATTTGATTGACAGATTAAACTAAAAAGTTTCTTGCCAAATTATTCTTAATTGTGTAATTAAAACTCTATTTGTTTCTTAAGGTTATTATTTAATTGCATTCTATTCCTTCTATCATGTTTTTTAAAATTGTGTTGTGGTTTGGGAAAAAGTAATGTACAATTTTGCTCACAGCCTCCTGGATTAATTATTACACGTTCTCATTACACACAAACCATGCAGTATGCCTAATGATCACTAGTTTGAAGAGTTAGAGAACCATGGAATAGAGACTTAACATTAAAAATACATCTATAAACAATAAATGCTGGCAAAAAAACCCTCTATTGGATTATAAGACAAGTAAACACAAGTTTTTTTAGCCTCAAAAAGAAATTATATATATTATCTTATATATATCTTATATATATATATCTTATATATATATATATTTCTTATACATATATATAATATAAGAAACTTGTATTTCTATTTGGTCCTTAGTCTTATAATGCAGAATATTATTGATAGTCTAGTGGTCTCTTTTTAGAGGCATCACATTAAGCAATCAAAACAGCAACACTCATACTTAACTTGGCAAAAAACAGTTTTAGATATTCAGAATGTATGTCATAGCCACAGGGGAAAAAGGAAGACCCAATGAAAACAGATTGGCAGCAGTAATTTTGTCTCTTCAGATGAGCACAGAGTGGGAGGAAACATCAACAGCCATTCAGGTGCTTGTGTAAAGACCAGGCAGGAAGTAGATAGACTGCTAATAACTTCACCATTATGATGTAAAGTCTAATAAATATTTTTTGAATAGCTTTTGAACTGGAGAGACTAATTAATTAGTAAAAACCTCTCTCCATAAGGTTGCTGATCACTTTTCAGATAAAGGGGATCATGAGTCTATAGAGCAGTTAAACATAATACATACACACACACACACACACACACACATATATACATATACATATATATACATACACACGCACATATTGTATTTCTTATTTTTTTACTTATTCAAGAGATAGAGAGAGCATCTGTGGGGGAGGGGTAGAGGGTGAGGCAGAGGGAGAAGCAGACTACACCCCTGAGCAGGGAACCAGAGACAGGGCTTCATGCCAGGACCCTCAGATCATGACCTGAGCCAAAGTCAGACATTTAACTGACTGAACCATCCAGAGCCCCTACATATTGTACTTTTAAAACAAGTACGGATTCAGAAAATATCCCATTATTCATTTGTTTCAGAAGTATTGATTAGAAAGATTAAATTTTAGGAAAAAATGAAAAAGAAAGAAAATGTGCCATTCTACACACTGAATTGAGTAACTATTCATTAAAATATATGCCAGTTGGCCAATATTTGACATAAACTGTAATTTAACATGTAAATATTAGTAGTCTAGCCTTTTCGTTTCTTTCCAAAATGTTCTATAACTTTTGCTGTAACTAAACGCTCCAATAGTGCTGAGGATCTTATAAAAATACATATACTACACCAAAAACTAATCATGTATTATATGTTGGCTAACTGAACATAATAATAATAATAATAATAAATAGATATGGAGGGCACCTGGGTGGCTCAGTTGGTTAAGTGACTGCCTTCATGATCCCAGGGTCCTGGGATCCAGCCCTGCACTGGGCTCCCTGATCAGTGGGGAGCCTGCTTCTCCCTCTCCCTCTGCTGTTCCGCCTGGTGGTGCTCTCTCACTCTCAATGTCAAATAAATAATAATGTTTTAAAAAATAAAAAAGATATGTAAATGAAAAATTAAATATGTATATATAAGAAAAAATCTATTGAATATATTACATGTAAAATTATTTGTTAAATGTCAACATAGTTCTCCCCAAGTATAGATTTTAAAAGCTACATTTTTTCTCTTAAAAATAAAACACTTTTTAATTTTCTTTTCCATTGTATGCTTTAAAATATTACTTTCCAGTGTGTAAAAATAACATATATACAGTAGATAAAAATTGTAAATGCAGATGTTTCAGAAGGTTTTACAATAATATAATCCCAACATAAGACATAAATATTATCAATACTTTTATAATTATTCAGGCTTTTTAAATAAAATATATATCCATTTCAAATTATCTGAAACCACTTACCTTTCTTCAGTTGACTCTTTTCCACCATCTTATTAATTATGGAAATTTCCTATGTCACTAAACTTGCATGTATTTATTTTAAATAACTGCTCATGTATTCGTCATATAAGTATACTGTGACATAGTTAAGAAGGTGACTTTTGGGGCACCTGGATGGCTCAGTGGGTTAAGCCTTTGCCTTTGGCTCAGGTCATGATCCCAGGGTCTTGGGATCGAGCCCCGCATAGGGCTCTCTGCTCAGCAGGGAGCCTGCTTCCCCCTCTCTCTGCCTGCCTCTCTGCCTACTTGTGATCTCTATCTGTCAAATAAATAAATAAAATCTTAAAAAAAAGAAGTTGACTTTTATTTGACACTTAAATTGCTTTTATTTTAGTAAAGTTGTGCTAAATATCATTGTACATATATCTTTGCTTATGCTTTTGGTTGTTTTTATCATAAGTGTTTTGAGGTGAAATTATAGGTACCTGGAAGTTGAAAAGATTAAAACGTACTGTATACTGGAGCACCTGGGTGACTGGTTAAGCACCTGACTTTGACTCAGGTTATGATCTCAAGGTACTGGGACTGAGCCCCATGTCAGGCTCCATACTCAGTGGAAAGCCTGCTTCTTCCTCCTCCCGCTCCTGCTCCTGCTCTCTCTCTCTCTCAAACAAATAAAATCTTAAAAAAAGATTCTCTCTCCCTCTGTCCTTTCCCACCACTTGCTTTCTCTCTCTCTCTCTCTCTCTCTGCTCCTCTAAAAAAAAATTAAGTAAATAAAAATTTTAAAATGTACTATTTACTACATAATACAAAATTAGCACAGGTATGTATGTGTATATACATAAATAATATTTAATGGTATCTGCAGAAAATCAAGAAATATGTGATGTTACTATTATAAGGAATTAAGTAGTTAAGTTTCTCTCTAAATATTTCACATGGCTATCTTCCATGTCATTAATTCTTCAGTGTATATCAAAACTCCTGGAATATAATAAGAAGCATTATGTATTTGTTGAGTCCTATAGTAAACTGAATCTTCTATAAAGTCTGGAATTACCTCTTTGAAAATTTTTGTATGTTTCAGATAGTATATTACTAGTTGCAGAAGATATGTACCATTGGGGCTCCTGGGTGGCTCAGTGGGTTAAAGCCTCTGCCTTCCACTCTGGTCATGATCCCAGGGTCCTGGGATTGAACCCCACATTGGGCTCTCTGCTCAGAGGGGAGCCTGCTTCCTCCTCTCTCTGCCTGCCTCTCTGCCCATTTGTGATCTCTGTCTGTCAAATAAATAAATAAAAATCTTAAAAAAAAAAGATATGTACTATTTGTAATACTGATAAAATGAGCTCTCTGTAAGGATTACCAAAGTGGCCATGTTGCTTAAAGCCAGGCTGTGTAGCTAAAGTAGGTGAAAATCATTAAACCATACTTCTATAAATAATTATAGACACTCTATTACAGAGTTTTCGAGAGAAATTTGAATATTAAAAATCATATATGTATATCCCTGCCTAGTGCATCATATCATATGTATATGTATATCATATGTATATCCCTGCCTAGTGCATCTCATCCTTATACTCACCAAGTGTGATTGTCAGACCACCAGGCATGCTAGGCATGACAGAGCTGACCCAGTCCTCTTGTTAGGTAATGCAACTGTGGTACAAATTTAATGCACTGAAATAATAAAAGTGACATGGGGTTCCCGATGGTACTATCCCTTAAATCACCTCTAACACTTGAACCAATTGATAAATTGACAAAACTTTCAAGTACGTTATGAATCAAATACTAGCATGATTTCTGATAGAGTTAGTTGGACACTATAGCTTAAATGTGTGATCACAAGCAGAGTTCTTATCACTTATACCTAGTCATCAGCTTGTAAAGAGCCACTTGGGAGGAAGTTTGGTCTGAGCAGTTTCAGCGTCATACATACCGAGTATGATGACCAAAGCAGTCATGCATACCAAGACTCACCACCTCAAACCACATTTTTTCTTCACCAACTTCTTTATTGTTAAATCAAAAAAGATGTTTTCCAATGCACATATATCTTTATCCATTCAAACCATATGATACTATATTCCACTTTTTTAAATGCAATGCTCTTATCAGTTGGATTTTGTGAAACAACCAGTAGTTTCCTTGAAATTCTCTGACCACTTTTCTGAAAGTTCTTCCCAGTCTCGTCTTCCTTATCCTACTATGTTCCATCTACATATAGATAACATAAGCATTTCTGTTTCCATTAGAGACTGATCTTTTGAGCTCCAGACCTATTGATCCTGGACGTTTCTATTTGAGTTTCAGACAGGAACAAGAAACCTAACATTTAAAGACTTGAATTGATAAGAATTTTCTGTAAATCTTTTTCCTGTATTCCCTAAGTAAATGCCATCACCCATAAAAAATACATTTGGCATCTTTCCATATTCTGCCTTCTCCCCCAATTCAATCACTCAACAGGTATAGATAGTCCTTGCTTTGTATGATTCTAATACATATGAATTTTACTTATCATGGTGTAGTCAAATAACCTCAGTTTCCCTACCACACAGTTCAAATTCCACCTTATATTAACTGTCAAAAGTACATAATACACATACTTTACTGCAAGTCCTTCAGTCCATGAATCACTATATAAGTAACATGCACATCACGATTAGGGACCAATTAAGTCATTTCTTTCACAGTCTATTGTTGACTGGTCACTGCATATCTATGTTCACACATAGACAACAAAACATGTGCTTGCATTGCTTCCTTGAATCTCAATGATAAACCTATGTGACGTTTTACAAAAATAGGCAACCAAAAGAGAAATCATCAAGAAAGATGAAAGTCCAACAGAGAATTTTTTTAAATTACCACGCTGGAAGTAAAACTCAAAATTTGAATGTAAATCCATTTATTAAAATCCATTATTTAAAAAAAAAAAAAGCCAACAGCGGCAGGGTTGACACTGAAACTGTTGGGGATTCGAAATATGCAGCCACACGATCTTAGTAAAGGTGAATTTACACAGAAATAAGAAAAGTGTTTTTGACCAAAATAATGAAGATAATCCCAGAGAAAGCAATGTCCATACAAAATTTTGCTTTAAAGAAACCTTCAGAGACCTTTCAAGACACTGAATGCACAAAAGATTAAATGTTAAACGCTGACTCAAATTTAGAAAGGAGTATGAAAATGCTTCAAAAATAGGAAAGATATTTGGTAGATATTGTAAATTATAGGGTAAGAAGAAAGCAAGAGCTGCTCAAACTATTCTTAAGTTCTTATAAAGAAGTGATATATTTTAACTTTCAATGTTTCCAAAGTTATAAATTATAGAGAGTTATGTAAATATTAAATACTAGCTTTACTATTTTTCCATTTCCTCATAAATCTATAACTAATGGTAAGAGACTTTAAATATTGTGACAAAAATTTTGAAGCTCATGAACTTTTATAATTTTTTCCAGTGATTATTGAGTTGCTACATAAATCACAGTCATTTATTCAATACTTCACTACTACATGAAATGAGGATTATCTCTATAGCACATCCTGCTTACCCAAGATTCTTCTACTCTAACCCCTAAATTCCATCCCATTTCTACTGACATTTTTAGGACACAATCAATTATTACCTGGAATATTATAATAATTTATTAAGGTGGTTTTTTCCCTATGTTTTAGATTGAGCTTCCTAGAAAATTATCTTTTCAGCAAGGTCCTGCATTTTTATTTTCTGTATAATTTCCATTATTCTCAGGATTAACCCCAAATTTTCTAACATGACTAAGAGGCTCTTCATTTCCTAATGTCTGATGTACTCCAGTGATATCTCTAAATTTCTCAAACTGTATTCTCTACTCATATTTAAGACCTTCAGTTTTCTTTTTTTTAAAGATTTTATTTATTTCTTTGACAGAGATCACAAGTAGGCAGAGAGACAGGCAGAGAGAGAGAGAAGAGGAAGCAGGCTCCCTGCTGAGCAGAGAGCCCAATATGGGTCTCGTTTCCAGGACCCTGGGATCATGACCCGAGCGGAAGGCAGAGGCTTTAACCCACTGAGCCACCAAGGGGCCCCAAGACCTTCAGTTTTCCAATGACTTTATAATTTTTTTTTCCTCAGAAAATGTATTCGTGCATTTATTCCACTAGTATTTGAGGTTCTGGTATATTCTGAGTATGTAAAAGATAATAATTATATGATTTTCAGTAAAATTTAGTGAATGACTCCTAATCCTGGCCCTGGGATTTAGCAGTGATCATTAAGCAAATAACTAATATGCGATTTTATACTTATACAACATATATGTGCTACTTTAAAAGAAGATAATTAGGAAAGTTTGGAGTGAGATTAGAATAAAATTCTTGGCAATAGTGAATGGTATTGAATTCAATAGTGAATAGTGAGTGGTAGTGAATAGTGAGTGGCACTGAATAAAAATGGTTAAAATAGCCACAGGGATGAGAAGAAAAGTAGAAGTTAGCATCTCAGATAGAGAAATGGACAGGCAAAGACATAGTGTATTGTGTCTTGTCCAGGATTGCTTTGTTCTTGGAAAATGGAGAGATTAAAAAGCAGGTAAGGTGAAGATGGCAGAGAGTGTAAAATTCAAAGTGGAAAATAGCACAGGTGTAAAGATCATTCTAAATGTGTAGCTTAACATGATATCATTGATTGCAGTAAAGTTCAGTGATGCAGAAAATTATGGAACAATATTGGCTGGGATAGAATGACAAACAAGAAGATTAGGAAATATTTTAATAGAGTGATTAAGAAGACAGATTTATACAACTAAATCTCAAAGGCCAAGTCTAGTCTGTAGAAAAAAGATATTAGCAATTTGGTATGGGTAAGTAGTGAAGTTCCAGCATATTTTAAAATTTCTTTGGGGAGCAAGTGAAAAAGCAGAGAATAATGTCCAGGGAAGAGGGGAATAAAAGTAGACAGAGAAGGGAGGAAAGAAAGCAGTGGAATATGGTAACACGGAATTCAAGATAAGATGGTATTTCCAAAAATAATAGCTGAGAGTAGTTTTAAAAGCATTTGTGAGTTAAAATAAGCTTGGGAATTGTATATGTATCTTGACTTTAGTGACAATGAGGTTATTGGCCAAAGAAAAGTTTAGTGCGCATGATATGAGTAGACACATGGAAGTAGACTGAATTAGGTGTGTAGTGAAAAAGACAAGGGTGTGTGTGTGCATGTGTGTGTATTCAAATTTGATTATAGAGCAAAGATAGTACATGAGCAAATTTTGTTTTTAATTGGAGGAGCAACAGTCCCTTTTTTCTAACAGAAGGGAAGAAGGATATATGACTCTGATCTCATTATCTCGTTAGTTGAAAGCTGGAGAACATCCTGTACGATGGTTGCTATTTCCTCTTTTGTACAAAAAATTTAGTTAACTTGTTGACCTTAAGAAGTTGTTTGAGAATTTTACCCTGAAAGCCAATGAATAAGGAGGCATTAGAGAAGAGAAATTCAACTGAGAGGCCATATTTTTGGATGGATAAGCCTTATTATACACATATCACTCACACTGGTGTCAAATTGTGAAGTGAACATAAAGGCTTTAAGCCAATTATCAAAATATTTGTTTCCACTCAGGATAATAACTACAAGCTCTGTGGATGACAGCAGTTAGGAAGGGGAGATGATGGCATACACATCCAAATAGCATGAATCATCAAAGAGGTGCTTTATATCATGATGATGGATGAGTGAAGTACTGGAAGTGACAATGGTGGCAGGTACTGTGATTAGGAGAATATTAACTTGATTTTACAACATCCGCTAATGGTGTTGTTTCCTAGGGCATTCTTCAAAAATCCTGCATGCAAATATCAGAGCCTTGGAGTTTGTTAACCCAGGAATCCAATACATGGCAACTCTGAACAAAAATAGGCTGTTAAGGTTGGCATAGTCAGCAAATCCTTTAATTCAGAAATTTGCATAGGTAAAATGGTAGAATTCTGTGGCTTTCCCACATAACTTTTATATGCTTAAGGCACCTATAGTTGAGTTTAAAGGGGTATATGTTTTCAAGAAAGAATTATAGAAAATACAAGTATTATATATAAAAAGAACACAGAGATATGGCACAAAACTTGCACATGAAGCTAATTTTAATAAAATGAATGAGATGCTAAGTACATTTCTGTGAGAATTGCATCATCAAAATATTAACAAACTGGAGAAAAAGAGGCTATGAATATTTGAGACTTAAAATTACCTCTGTGCCAAACCAGTAATAGGCAAGAAGTAAACTGAAAAACTGCTCAGCTCCCAAGATAGTTATATTCCCTGGTCTCCTCACTGCAGTTTTCAGAAAAAGGTGAGAGACAAGAAAATATCTGTAAGAGGAAGGAACCATGAAGAATAAATAAAAGGTGAGCTACATTTATGACACCAAATTGAATGGATTTTTAAAATTCACTTTAATTGGCAAGAATCTCTCTTGTATATAGAGCATGTTCCGGTTTGCTCTTTACCGAGATTTTTTGTATGAATGTGGGATCTGATTAAATATATATATATATATATATGTATATATATATATATATATATATGTATACTTATATATATGTATGTATGTATATATGACCTCACAAACAGAAAGAATCAGGAAAATGGAGGAGTTAAATGTAGAAGTGAAGAGCTGGGCAGTGTTGCCCTGAGCTCAGTCTTTCTGTGATTAGAAGATCGCCTACATTCAGCTCAGCATGATTGCCTTCCTTAGGTTTTAATTACCACCACCTGGTGGAATCCCATTCTTCTCCTACCTGATACCTCTCTGAATTAGAGAAGGTGCCACTTCCCTTAATAACATAGAGCCAGAGCAATCACCCTGATATTCCCATCTATAATGATGACTCTGATAATTTAAACTAAATCTGCATTTTGATTATCGTTGAGTCTAGATAAAATTAAATCAGATTGCATATATATGTATATATACATATATAGACTCACACGTGTTTTTTTTAAGTGATGCATCTAAAATACTTTATTAAAAAATGAAATACTCTTGGGGCTCCTGGGTGGCTCAGTGGGTTAAAGCCTCTGCCTTTGGCTCAGGTTGTGATCCCAGGGTCCTGGGATTGAGCCCACATCAGGCTCTCTGCTCTGTAGGGAGCTTGCTTCCTCCTCTCTCTCTGCCTGCCTCTCTGCCTACTTGTGATCTCTGTCAAATAAATAAATAGAATCTTTAAAACAAAACAAAAAAAATGTAATATTCTATTGAATTCACTGTTTCTGGCTGTATTAAAATATTTGACTGGACAGGAGATATAGTTTAGGACTGAAAAAGTTTTTGTGGTAGAAGAAACATTAATAATTGCCTGGCTTATTTACCAATTCCTTAAAAGTGTGATCTAGGTCTAGAATGCACAGGTAAGAAATAGCTCTTGTCCTCAATGAGCTTTTGGTTTAGATGGAGATTTAGGCAAATAGATATGCTGTGAAATACTAAGGGCTCCAGGGTTAAAAAATTTGTCAATCTCAGTGTTCAAAAATAAGTCTTTAGTGATTTTCTGGAAGAAGTGATAACCAGAATGAATGGTGAAGGATGTGAAACAATTATATGAATACTCATGAACAGGAGCGGAAAGAAGGTAGTGTGTGGCGGAGATGAGTAACATAAGAGGTCAGGAGACTGTTATTGGCTGAGTGTAATGCAAAAATAGGTCATTGATAGAGGCAGAGAGCTAGGCAGAAGTTAGAAAAAGGTGTTTTAGGGATTACTAAAATGTATTTACTTTATCTTGAAGGATTTAGGGAACATTAAGGGACTTATACAGGACAGAAATTGACCGTGTTTGCAATTACGTGTCCAGCAGCATGAGGTCACCCTGAGATGTCTCTTGGATCCAGATAGGTGTCTGTTTGCCTCAGGAAACAAATTCCCTCTAAGGCATGTATTTGGGTTATCCTGTTGATATGAGACAATGGAATGATTTGGTCAAAGAAGAATTTTCCAATTAATAAGAGCAGGTAAATTACTAAATTTAATGTGAAATTTGTCTTTGGAGTTTGGCTTCAGACTTTATTCAGTGTTTTCTCTTTCTTAATTAGACTAATTAAAGCTCCAATTTGAAATGTGCATGATAAACCATTATAAAATGGTAAGTATGTAAAGACAACAGCTTTGGGAAAATGGGAAGTATGTAAAGACAATATGTATTGTCCTAATCTCCAGATTATATTATAATCAGAATTTTCCCTGTTACTATTTTTGCCCTGTATAAGACCTGCTACTTATCTATAATTGATTATAGTTAAAAGCCAGGAAAAAATTTATTTTTTTATCTGACTTTATTACATATAGAAGATTGTGCAGGAAGATAAACTTTTACTGTTAACCTATTAGGTGCCAGGCAATTTTGTAAGTACTTTATAATTATTTACTTCACTGTCTAATGGTGTTTAGTAGGATTTTAAAAACAATTGTATTGTTAATTGCTAATACTGAAAATCATGTCTAATTTATCAGTTATAAAAGATTATAATTATGTACTTTGTTTTGTTTTATTAAAACAGAGGCATCTCCTGAGAGAGGCAAGGCATTATATGACAGTGAGCCTAGTGACCATCTACTATGGGTAGTGATCAGAGATGGTGTTGGTGAGCTTGGGGTCAAAAAGAAGATCAAGCTCTTGGCAGAGAGATAAATGTTGTGGACATCAGACTAGTGTAGTAAGGGCAAGGGAGACCTAAGTTTAAGTCCTTGAAAATTAGGAAGTCAGTGATTTGAATAAGCTATCTGAATCTCTCTGCCTCATTTTGAAAAACTAGAAGCATGACACGTTTTGGAGAACTGTGATGACTAAGTATATGAAAGCATCTAGCATAATCTCTAGTGCATTAGATACTTTTAAAAGCCTACTTCATTCCTTCCATTGAATACTTAAGTTTGAAAGTATTTTGTCTTTTTGAGTTTCTGTGTGTGTGTGCACACTTCATTGTGATGAGTAATACTTTTCAGCACATATTCTAGACTGTTTCATGTTCTAGATTGATGATTTTACTTTTTTCTCTGGTTTTCTAGAAACTACACTAAGAATATTTAATTTTTAAAGTTTTCTGTTTGTTTGTTTTTTACTTATTTAAGTCATCTCTACACCCACATGGGGCTAGAACTCTTGACCCTGAGACAGAGTCACATGCTTTTCTGTCTGAGTCAGCCAGGTGCCCCAAGAATATATTTTGTATTATGACCTAGATTCACAAAACCATACTTCCTATGGGTGAGGCCTTCTGATATTTAATTTTGCATTCTAATCTATTCTTATTTTAATAAAAAACTAGTCTATTATTTATTTTAATTTAAAAAGTATTCTGATTTCCACTCTATAAGTCCTTGCTATGCAGATTTCATGACTTACTGTGTCACAATGTGCATTTTGGAAGTACTCTCCTAGAAGAATCTAGGTAACTTATTCATTCCTTATTATTGCATAATGAGAAAAATAAAAATACTTGGAAAATGGAGAGCAGTATGCTTTTCAGAGCTGAAAAAAGGCTTCAACAGACCAATATGAGTTAAAAACAATGGTTGTTTTCTACCTTTTAAAGATATAATGGGCAAATGTCTCCTTGTAACGATGACAAAAAAGAGGTAATGGAGCCTGAGTTTCATAAAACAACACTGAGTATGAGACTAATGATTCAACTTTAGTAAAGAAATTTTGCTTGTCTGAAAACATTCAACAACATAAGCCAAAAAGGAGTTTTCAGGTTCTCCTGAAAAATATAGTAGACTCCTAAGATATTTGTGATACAGAAACTTGAACAAGAGCTTGACCAACAAGAGATAGCGCATTAAAACAGTTGAAAGAGTATGTGGATTGTTGGTGTGTGATTCACATTTTTCCTGAAGAATCTACTAGAGATTGTTCATTATAAAATATTGACAAAATTCATTCCTCATTTAGGGACCATAAAATGAGGTTCTTCTGGAAATGTATACAGTATCTCCTGCATTCTTTTTTTTTTTTTTAACTAGGTATTTTCTTTCTTTCTTTCTTTTTTAATTTATTTTCAGCAGAACTGTATTCATTGTTTTTGCACCACACCCAGTGCTCCATGCAACACATGCCCTCCCCAATACCCACCATATGGCTCCCCCAACCTCCCACCCCCCGCTGCTTCAAAATCCCTCAGGTTGTTTTTCAGAGTCCATAGTGTCTCGTGGTTCACCTCCCCTTCCAATTGCCCTCAACTCCCTTCTCTCTCCATCTCCCCATGTCCTCTATGTTATTTGTAATGCTCCACTAATTAAGTGAAGCCATATGATAATTGACTCTCTCTGCTTGACTTATTTCACTCAGCATAATCTCTTCCAGTCCTGTCCATGTTGATACAAAAGTTGAGTACTCATTCTTTCTGATGGACGCATAATACTCCATAGTGTATATGGACCACATCTTCCTTATCCATTCATCCGTTGAAGGGCATCTTCGTTCTTTCCAGTTTGGCGACCATGGCCATTGCTGCTATAAACATTGGGGTAGAGATGGCCCTTCTTTTTGCTACATCTGTATCTTTGGGGTAAATACCTAGTAGTGCAATTGCAAGGTCATAGGGAAGCTCTACTCTTAATTTCTTGAGGAAACTCCACACTGTTCTCCAAAGTGGCTGCACCAACTTGCATTCCCACCAACAGTGTAAGAGGGCTCTCCTTACTCCACATCCTCTCCAACACACGTTGTTTCCTGTCTTGCTAATTTTGGCCATTCTAACTGATGTAAGGTGGTATCTCAATGTGTTGTTTTTTTTTTTTAATGTGGTTTTAATATTAATCTCCCTAATGGCTAGTGATGATGAACATTTTTTCATGTGTCTGATAGCCATTTGTATGAAATGGATGCATTCCTGGAAAACTATAAACTCCCAAAATTGAACCAGGAAGAAATTGACAACTTGAATAGACCAATATCTAGTAATGAGATTGAAGCAGTGATCAAAAACCTCCCAAAAAACAAGAGCCCAGGACCTGACAAATTCCCTGGGGAATTCTACCAAACTTTCAAAGAAGAAATAACACCTATTCTCCTGAAGCTGTTTCAAAAATTTGAAGCAAAAGGAAAATTTCCAGACTCTATTTATGAAGCCAGCATTACCCTGATCCCCAAACCAGGCAAAGACCACACCAGAAAGGAGAATTTCAGACCAATATCGCTGATGAATATGGATGCTAAGATTCTCAACAAGATCCTAGCAAACAGGATCCAACAGCACATTAAAAAGATTATCCACCATGACCAGGTGGGAATCATCCCTAGGTTACAAGGATGGTTCAACATTCGCAAATCATCCAATGTAATAGAACACATCAATAAGAGAAGAGAGAAGAACCACATGGTCCTCTCAATTGATGCAGAAAAAGCATTTGACAAAATGCAGCATCCGTTCCTGATTAAAATGCTTCAAAGTATAGGGATAGAGGGAACATTCCTGAACTTTATAAAATCTATCTATGAAAGACCCATAGCAAATATCATCTTCAATGGGAAAAAGCTCACAGCCTTCCCATTGATATCAGGAACACAAGGATGCCCACTCTCACCACTCTTGTTCAACATAGTATTAGAAGTCCTAGCAACAGCAATCAGACAACAAAGAGAAATAAAAGGTATCCAAATTGGCAATGAAGAAGTCAAACTCTCTCTCTTCACAGATGACATAATTCTTTATATGGAAAACCCAAAAGACTCCACCCTCAAACTACTAGAACTCATACAGCAATTCAGTAACATGGCAGGATACAAAGTCAATGTACAGAAATCAGTGGCTTTCTTAACTCAGGAAACACTGCCTGAAAACCCATGTGGCAGGCCCCTCCCCCAGAAAGCCAACTGGGAAAAAAAGAAAACACAAAACCGAGAAGAGAATAATCACTACTACTTCATAGATACAACGTTTAATTTTTAATTCGTTCCCACTATTCTGGTTCATTTTTTAATTTTTTAAAATCTTTTTTATTTTTTATATAGATTTTTTAGCCTATTTTCCATCACAGTGAGATGTCCAGTACATCAAATTCCATAATAACCTTTTAACCTGAACTTTTTGATACATATACCCATGTTTTTCTTTTGCTTTTCTAATTTTTAAATTTTTTAAAAAATTTTACTTTAGTTTAGATCATTCTTTTCTTTATTTTTATTTGCTAATATTCATATAGAGTTAAACTTCAAGGTAATCTCCTTTGCCCAATCAATGCTACCCCTTTAGGTAAAACAATTTTTAATCTCCTGTTATCTTAGGAAAGTTGTGTCCTTTAAAAAAGGTATCAAGATACATCCCAGAAGAATCAAAATAACCTTCCTCACCCACACTAAGAATTTACAAACACTCTCCCATCTTTTTTCTCCTGCCAGTATTTCTGTATATTTGTGTTTGTCCTGGTATTTTACAAATCTTATACTTAGTGTTCTTTTTGACGAGGTTCCTTTTTCTTTGTCTGTTTGTTTCTTTGTTTTGCTTCTACATATATATGTATATTTTTTTTTCTTCTCTTGTCATATACTTTTATCAGTCTTTTTTGTTTGTCTGTTTTTGTTTGTATACTTCACAAACCTTACCTTGGGGCCCATTTGGGCTGAGCCTTCTCTTTTATCCTTCTTTCTTTTTCCTATCTCTCTCTCTCTCTTTCTCTCTCTCTCTCTCTTTTTTTCTTCTTTCTCTCTTTTTTTCTTTCATTTGGGTGGGGACCCTTGATTGCTCAGAAGCATTCCAGGGTGCACCTTCACTGCACCAAGGTTGATACATCCAGCTACAACTGTTCAGCCATCTCTCACCAAAATGACTAGGAGAAGGAATGCCCAACAGAAGAGAAATTCAGAGGATGGGCCCTCTGCCACAGAGCTAATGGCTACCGACATAGACATTATGTTGGAAAGGGAATTCAGGCTAACAATTATCCAGGCAATAGCTAGGTTGGAGAAAGCCATGGATGACCAAATGGAATTGATTAGGGCAGAACTGAAAGTCACCAGGAATGATGTTCACAATATTAGGGCAGACCTGAAAGCCACCAGGGATGATGTTCACAAGGATCTCAATGAGTTCCAATCTAATCTAAATTCTCTAAAAGCTAGGGTAACTGAGGCAGAAGATAGAATTAGTGATCTGGAGGACAAACAGATAGAGAGAAAGGATCAGGAGGAAGCCTGGAACAAACAGCTTAGAAGCCACGAAAACAGAATCAGGGAAATAAATGATGCCATGAAACGTTCCAAAGTCAGAATTATTGGAATCCCTGAAGGGGAGGAGAAAGAAAGAAGTCTAGAAGATATTGTGGAACACGTTCTTCACGAAAATTTCCCGAATATCGCAAATGGAAACAGTGTTCATGTACTAGAGGCAGAATGGTCCTCCCACCAAGATTTTAGATTCTCGAAACACCTCGAGACACCTGATAGTAAGAATGAGGAATTATAATTCTAGAGAAACTCTCTTGAAGGCACCTAGGACAAAGAAGCTCCTTACGTACAGAGGAAAGCCCATCAGAATAACGTCAGACCTGTCCACAGCAACCTGGAGAGCCAGAAAGGGCTGTTAAGATATATTCAGAACACTAAATGAGAAAAACATGCAGCCAAGAATACTTTATCCAGCAAGACTGACATTCAAAATGGATGGAGAGATAAAGTTTCCAAGACCGGCAAGGCTTAAAAGAGTATGCGACCACCAAGCCGACACTGCAGGAAATATTAAGGGGGGGGGTTCTATAAAAGAGGAAAAATCCTTTCTTATACACTAACAATGAAAATACAGAAAGGGAAATTAGAGAATCGATTCCATTTACTATAGCACCAAGAACCATAAGATACCTGGGAATAAACCTAACCAAAGAGGTAAAGGATCTGTACTCAAGGAACTACAGAACTACATGAAATAAATTGAAGAAGACACAAAAAGATGGAAGATCATTCCATGCTCTTGGATTGGAAGAATAAACACTGTTAAAATGTCTATACTTCCTAGAGCAATCTATACTTTTAATGCCATTCTGATCAAAATTCCACCAGTATTTTTCAAAGAGCTGGAGCAAATAATCCCAAAATTTGTATGAAATCAGAAGAGACCCCAAATTGCTAAGGAAATGTTGAAAAACAAAATAAAACTGGCGGCATCACGTTACCTGATTTCAAGCTTTACTAAAAAGCATGATTACCAAGACAGCATGGTACCTGGCATAAAAACAGACACATAGACCAATGGAACAGAGTAGAGAGCCCAGATATGGACCCTCAACTCTATGGTCAAATAATCTTCAACAAAGCAGGAAAAAATATACAGTGGGAAAAAGACAGTCTCTTCAATAAATGGTGCTGGGAAAATTGGACAGCTATATATAGAAGAATGAAACTCAACCATTCTCTTACACTGTACACAAAGATAAACTCTAAATGGATAAAAGACCTCAATGTGAGACAGGAATCCATCAGACTCCTAGAGGAGTACATAGGCAGTAACCTCTTCAATATCAGCCACAGCAACTTCTTTCAAGATATGTCTCCAAATGCAAAGGAAACTAAAGCGAAAATGAACTTTTGGGGCTTCATCAAGATCAAAAGCTTCTGCACAGCAAAGGAAACAGTCAACAAAACAAAGAGGCAACCCACGGAATGGGAGAAGACATTTGCAAATGACAGTACAGACAAAAGGTTGATATCCAGGATCTATAAAGAACTTCTCAAACTCAACTCACACAAAACAGATAATCATGTCAAAAAATGGGCAGAAGATATGAACAGACACTTCTCCAATGAAGACATACAAATGGCTATCTCCGGCATTCTTTAGATAGAATCCAGAATTTACTTATAACATTTGATTTATCATGGAATTGAAAATGTGAGATAAAATTTTTAATCACTTGAAGGATCAAGGTTTTATATTTAAAACTAAATTATATAATGATCTATAACCATGGTCCTGAAGGAAGCAGAATGTGAACTTTCATGCTTGCTAAACGAATCATGATAAAACATAACCTGAAAATTGGAGACCGATTGCACTTAAAATTTGTTCTATTTCAACTTCTATAAGAATTCCTCAGGACTTTCTTTGACCTTAGCTTTTTAAAAAAAATTTTTTTTTTTAAATTTGTCAGAGAGAGAGCGAGCACAGGCACAGAGTGGCAGGCAGAGGCAGAGGGAGAAGCAGGCTCCCCGCCGAGCAAGGAGCCAGATGTGGGACTTGATCCCAGGATGCTGGGATCATGACCTGAGCCAAAGGCAGCCACTCAAGCAACTGAGCCACCCAGACGTTCCTGACCTTAGCTTTTGATTTAAGAACATATGTTGAGAATTTTAATCTTTATCTGGCATCAGTTTTTAAATTAAAGACTCAGTAAAATTTTAAGTTAAAATACACCTGTGAAGCCTTTAGAAATAACATGTGTTTAAAGACAATAGCCTCTGGGCAAAGAAAAATAATACTTTGTCTGCTTGCCAAATCATATTATTGTCAAAACTTGAATGGGGTAAGAAGCCCAATTACTCACTTGGGATAGCTGACAGATGGAATGTAGAAAATTACTTAATTTTTTACCTTAATTCATTACATTTAAGGGTTCTCATATGAAAAGATAAATAAACTTTACTCCTTCCTGCTATGTCAACCTGTTTTCTAAACACCATAATTATTTTCTTCACTAGTTAATAGTATGTGGGAGGCCGCGTTAAGGCTAGAGACAAGAGCCAAACCAGGCCCTGACTTGTGCCTCCTTGAAATCTAAAGGGTTAATAAGACCTAATTGATGGAAAAGTTGAGTAGCACTGAGAAAGGTTCTGAGCTATGTGCCTCCTGCTCGCCTACGTGACTTCTCACAAAGGTCTGTCAAGAACAGAGTATTGTGGCCTTAGCCATAAATCTGTGACAAGGTCTTGTTGTGCCTGAATGGGTCATAAACTACATTTAGTGTCCTTTCTCACCTCTTGTAGCAACACTGAACTTATCTATATGTAACAGCCATTTGGCGCCAAGATGTCTGTACGTAGATGCTTAAGAAATTTATAATGGGAACTTATGGTAATTGTGTCAGGCTTGTTATGGATGATTGTTTTTCTTTTCTTAGTCTTGCTGCAACTATATATATTAGTGCACATAGCTGAATAAAGTGACACTGTTTGGACAACCTCCTCTGTGTCCCTCCTGCCCTCATCTCTTTGCATCTTTCTTTTAACCATCCTCTTACCCTCTCGACCCTGGTCGTATTGTCGCGCTGGCAGTGACAAGTGGCGCCTGAACAGGGACCTTGGAGCACCTTTGGAAGAAGCACGCAGAAAGTAAGTAGTTACCGACTTCCAGGTAAGAGGAGCCCGGACTGTATGGGCGGCAGCAGGAGGCACATAGCTCAGACCCTTTCTAAGTGCTACTCAACTTTTCCATCTATTAGGTCTTATTAACCCTTTAGATTTCAAGGAGGCACAAGTCAGGGCCTGGTTTGGCTCTTGTCTCTAGTCTTAACGCAGCCTCCCACAATAGGACTTAGCTTGATTTTTAAGCAATAATATTCTGAGTTGTTACAACTGGATAATATCCTCTTTAGACTTTTCTAAGGAGTGTTTTACATAGCTTTAATAATAATACACTTCACATAAAATAGGAGGAAGTATTAAGAAAGGTCTATTTTAATTTGAGAAAATATATGACATACTTTCCAAATTATAAAATCAAGCCACCAAATATTTCCTCATCATACAGTGTTGTTATAGGGTCTATCTTTAGTGAGGAAAATATAAAATAATAATGATCATCATCATCCCATATTTTCAACCTGGTTAAGCCCCAAGTGATGTCCCTTTTAGTACTCAGATCATGCCTCTTCTTTTTTCCCCCCAAAAAAACACCTAGCAAGGTCATTGCTAATAGGGATGCAGGGCATATTATGCTATTTATTTCTGTATTGCTCTGTAATTATGAAGACACACTTTTATACTACACATGCTCTCTTGATGGGTACATTTCAACTTTATTCTTAGTTAATGAAAATATTTTAACAAGGGTTAAATAATGCCAGTAATTTATGGATTTGTGAATTTGGATGTGAATCACATATTGCTATAGCTTAAAAATGCTTGGTTTGTAAATCTTCTCAGACCTCTCTCCATACCACCCCCTCTTCCTTAACTAATTTGCTCAGTTTATATTCTATTAATCTTTCAGATTTTTCTGAGTCTTATATTAATATTATAGAGAAGAAAATGGTTTTGCTTCCACTAAGTTAGTAAAAAAAATATGTGGCTGTTTCCAAGCTTATGGGAATATTTTTTGCTCTTTTAATTTTAGTTTCCTTAGAGGATTTTCTTAATTCACTCACCTACTGGCATACCTCAACTACTTTCCTTATAACTGGTCCTGCACTTCATAGATACTAGATTTTTTAACACACTTTAGAGGATATCCAAACTACAGTATTACAAAACATAAGACGCCTAATTACAAGAATAACAAAATAGAATTTACTCTCTGTTATAAGGTTATCTTGTATTTTAATTTAATTTAAAATATTTGACAAAGAATCAAAGCCTAAAATCTCATGTAATAGTATATGTAGACTTCAAAATCATTGAATAGGGACAAAAGACATTGGAACTCTCAATTACTAATGGGGAAAAAAATCTCAAGGCTGTATGGTGGCCTTTGCCTTAACTGTGAACAAATATGTATAGACCGTATGTTGAAGGGAGGCTAGTTTCTTCCATGGAAACACAGGAAATATTTAGAAGTTATAGCAAAACAAACTTAGTTCCAGTCAAAAGATGGATATGAGAACAATTACAGATGCTTGAAATTTTATTCTAATACTGAAACTAGTAACTCTCTCTTCCTATAACAAGGTCATGCACCTTGGACTATGATAGGACCTATTTTCTCCAAGGCAGAGTTGAGAGAGTTAAAACAAAAGGCCCTCTATAAATAAGCCTTAGGTTTTGGAATTAAGGGTGGTATGGTCCTAGACAGGAGTTAAGAATTCTTGATGAATTTTTTTTCTTCTTCTTCTTTTTTTTTTTTTTTTTTTTACTTTAAACACTTTAACAATAAAGGAACGATTCAAAATGCAAGATGCAACTTGACTTATGAAAGCATGAAAAGCAGAAGATGGTTTTTAAGGATTTGCATTTGTGTTTGCTGAACTCAGAACTGCTTTTAACATCAGACCATAATGCTAGTCTCTTATTTCTATCTAATATCTCCATATTTTCTGTCTATTTGGAAATCTTGGAACTAAGGGATACCATGTCTTTTAAGTGAGATCCTACTACCACTACTTTGGGACCCTTCCTCATTCTTCACATTACACAATCAACTGGAATGTCCTTGATATAAGAATGGACAAAGTAAAAAAAAAAAAAAAAAAAAGAATGTACAAGGTAACATAAATAACTCCAGATTCAGCTGAAATTCTGTGGTGTTCAATAATATATTCACATTTATAAGATTTTTATTTCTCACTTCTTCAGTCATCAAATTTTAAAATCATCTACAATGATATTCCTTTTTTTATTGATGGACCATAATTCTTAAATAAATAAATCTTGGTGTGCTTTAATTTATATGCAGTACATGTAAGTATAACAGTAATATATTTTTTTCATTTTATCTTCTCTCCCTTAACTTTGAAATACTTTGCTACCAAATAAACTGAAGGAGTTAATGTGCCATATCCTGAAAGGGATTCTATATATGTAGCAAAAGGCTGGTATTCCTTGAGTGCCACATCTGATGGGAGAACCCACAGGTTTACTGCAGCAGATAGCTTATCACTTCTGCAAGAGTTATTGAAACGTGCAACTAATCCTTGCTTGCAAAATTTGATCTTGACATGCCCCTGAATTCTAGCAGATTGAAAATGGAGTCTTTTGTAAAGTGTACTATAAGCTGAGTATCAGGTCAGAAAACCAGGAAATGGAAAGGAAATAGGGAGTTATGTTTCAGGAAGAAGTAAATGCTTTCACATGTATAGCTAAGATTTCTTTGATTCATAAAGCTTAGAAAATGTATGTTAATAATAACAAGAGACACATCGAATGTGGAAGTAGCACAAATTTAGGTCTCTCAGCATATGACTCAATGCTTATTACTTAGTTACATCAATCAGCTTATTACTTATTACATCATTAATGAATGATGAACTAGATGTAACATGTCTCACAATTTTTATGAAATTCAGTTTATACTATCCAAATATTTAATAGCATATATAATCATATATTGTGTTTTTGTGGTGTTAATTTTAATTATTTCTTTTAGTGTTTTATTTAATATGTTTATAATCTTTTTCAGCTTCTCTGTGTTCAAAACACCAAGTATAGGAGGGCTATTCAAGATGGCAGAAGAGTGGGGGACTCCGTTTTAACAAGTCCCCTGAATTTAACTAGGTATCTATAAAACCTCTCTGAGTTTCCACAAAAATCAGTCTGAGATGTAAGATTATATGTCTGGATTTCTACCGCAGCAGAGGATCATCAGTTGCAAGGTAGGAAGGGAGAGTTGTGAGTGCATTGACAGGTGTTGAAAGATAAACAGAAGGGAGAAGGGACCACTAGAAGTTAGCCATTGGAAAGTAATACCCCAGTGCAAAATGTCCTGTGTGTGGGGACCAGTGATAGCTTAGAGAGTGGTGGCAACAAGATGGGAAGGGACTGATAATAGCACTTAAACAGAACACAGGAGCTGAAGGGGCAAATGTTGGGATTGGGCAACCATATGTACCAGTCTGAGCCTGTGGACTCTTGGCTGGTGGCTCTACTGTCACCACCCATGCCCCCGAGGACCCAGCGTGAGCCCATGTCCACAGAACCAAGTTCAACCAGTGCCGCCACCAGGGCCTAGGCCTGCACAGACTGGATTGCTCATGGTTTGGGTGGCACAGGGTTGGTGGGTGTAGAGATAAACAGGGGCCAGGGTCCACTGCTGAGGATTGCTGGGGCATGTACTGCCTGTGGGAGGCTGCATTTTTCAGTGGTGCTTACAGAGAGGGAGATTGTGCATTCTGAAGTATTCAGAAAGGAGTAGACTGTGGCTTCTCTCTTCTGTGTGTGGGGGGGAGGGTTCTGAGTGTGGACATTTTCCTTTACTCTGACCCTCCAAAAAGGTGCAAAAAGCTGACAGATAACAAAAGCCCCCCAAAAAAAAAAAATGATTTCCATGGAGCCTAGCCCCTTCACAGGGAGCAGGACAACTCTGCCCAAGCAGGATTGACTGAAAAACAATGTGACAGGCTTATCCCCCAGAAGACAAGCTGCAAGAACAAGAGGACAAGAACCTTAGGGTCCCCATAAAATTATAAAATCCCAATAAAAAAATCCCTTTTCCCTATTCAATACTACTTTTATATAATAAACCTGTTTTAATTTTCCAGTATCTCTGGGAAGTAGTGTTCTCTAACAAGAGAACAAAATATACCCAGAAAGAATTGAAATACACTACCTCATCTGCATCGAGATAATAGAGCCACCATCCCTTTACCCTCACCTTCTTTTTGTTTTGTTTGCTTTTTTGTTTTGTTATTGGTTTTGTGGGTCTTTTATTTTGTTTGTTAGTGTTTGTTTTTGTACTTTAAAAGTCTTATTCTTGGGTTTTATTTTGGATGGTTTTTGTTTTTGTTTGTTTGTTTGTTTGTTTGTTTGGTATTGGCTTCTGATTACTCTAAATGTTCTCAAGGTGCACCTTGCCTGATTGTGGTTGATATTTTCAGCTGTACATCCCTTCATTCACAACTCAACAGAATGACTCAGAGGAGGAACTCCCATCAAAGTAAAGACCCAGAGAAAATGGCCTCTCTCACAGACTTAATGGATATGGATCTAAGCAAGATGTCAGAAAGAGATTTCTAGCTATTGAAGACAATAGCTAGGCTAGAGAAAAACCATTAATGGCAACATAGATTCTCTAAGGGCATAAACGAGAGCTGACCTGCCAGAACTTAAAAATGCTATAAATGAGATGCAATGCAAGCTAGGTACTCTAATAACTTAAGGTAAACAAGGCCAAAGAATGAATTAATAATCTAGAAAACAAACTGATAGAAAGGAAGGAATAGGAGGAGCCTTGGAACAAATACCTTAAAATACATGAAAGCAGAATTAAAGAAATAAACGATGACATGAGACGTTTCAGTGTCAGAATTATTGGGATCCCTGATGGGGATCTCACCTGATGGTGAGAAAGAGAGGACTAGAAAATAAATATATTTGAGCAAATTGTAGCTGAGAGCTTCCCCAAACTGAGGAATAAAACAAGCATTTATGTCCTAGAGGGAGAGAAGACCCCTCCCAAGATCAAAGAGAATAGACAAATGCCCCAGCATATAATAGTAAAACTTGAAAATCTCAGAACCAAGGAAACCATCTTAAGAGCAGTTAGGGGGGAGTGATTACTTATATACAGAGGGAGGAAAATTAGAATAATGTCAGACCTCTCCACAGAGACCTGGAAAGCCAGAAAGGGCTGGCAAGACATATACAGAACATTAGTGAGAAGAAAATGCAGCCAAGAATACTTTATCGGGCAAGGCTGTCATTCGGAATGGAGAAAAAGACAAAGAGCTTCCAGGACTGGCAGAAACTGAAAGAATATGTGACCACTAAGTTGGCTCTGCAAGAAATATTAAGGGGGGGGTCCTATAAAAGGAAAAAGACCCCAAGAGAGATATAGAACAGAAATTTACAGACACAACTTATGTAAACAAGGACTTCACAGGCAACATGATGACAATAAAATCAAATCTTTCAATAATCACTGTCCATGTGAACAGCCTAAATGCTGCTCTGAAATTGCACAGAGTAACAGACTGGATTAAAAAACAGGACTCAGCCATATGCTGTCTACAAGAGATTCATTTTGAACATGAAGTCACATCCAGACTGAAACTGAAGGGATGGAGAACCAGTTTTCATGCCAACAGACCTCAAAGGAAAAGAGTAGCAATTCTCATATCAGACAAATTATATTTTAAGCTAAAGACTATAGTTATAGATACAAAAGGATAGGATATCATTCTTAAAGGGCCTATCCAAAAATATTATCTAACAGTTGTAATATCTACCCCCCCAAAATAGAAGCAGCCAACTACATAAGCCAACTGCTAATCAAAATAGATATATTGATAATAATATGTTAATAGTAGGAGACCTCAACACCCCACTCTCAGCAATAGATCATATAATCAGAAAATCCACAAAGAAACAAGATCTTTGAATGACACACTGGGACAGATGGAGCTCATAGAACATTCCACCCTAAAACAACAGAATACTCAAGCACACATGGAAATTTCTCCAGAATGGACCACGTACTGGGTCACAAATCAGGGCTCAACTGATACCAAAATACTATTATTCCCTGCCTATTCTCAGACCACAATGCTCTGAAACTGGAACTCAATCACAAGAAAAAATTTGGAAGAAATTCAAACACTTGGAAGCTAAAGACCATCCCACTTGAGAATTGTTTGGGTCAACCAGGAAACCAAAGATGAACTTAAACAATCATGGAAACCAATAAAAATGAAACCACATCAGTCCAAAACCTATGGGATAGCTAAAAGGTGGTCCTAAGGGGGGAATACATAGCCAACCAAGCATAACTCAAAAAATTAGAAAAATACTGAATTCACCAACTAACTTTAGACCTTAAAGAACTGAAGAAAAAAAATAACAAATGATGCCTAAGTCACACATTACAAGAGAAATAATTAAGATTAGAACAGAGAACTATGAATCAGAAACCAGAATTTCAGTAGAAAAGATCAATGAAACTAGAAGGCAGTTCTTTGAAAGAATTAATAAGATCAATAAACCTCTGGCCAGACTTATCCAAAAGAAAAGAGAAAGGATCCAAATTAATAAAATGATGAATGAAAGGGGAAAGATCATGACTAACACTAACAAAATAGAAACAATTATCAGAAATTATTATCAACAACTATATGCCAATAAATTAAGCAACCAGGAAAAAATGGATGCCTTCCTGGAAACCTACACAAGACTGAAAGAGGGAGAAATTGACAACCTAAATAGACCAATAGCCAGTAACAAAATTGAAGCAGTGTTGAAAAACCTCCCCCAAAACAAGAGTCCAGGACCTGATAGATTCCCTGGGGAATTACAACAAATGTTCAAAGAAGAAATACCTATTCTCCTGAGGCTGTTTCAAAAAATAGACACAGAAGGAAAACTTCCAAACTCATTCTATGAGGCCAGCATTACCTTGATCCCCAAACCAGGCAAAGACCCCATCAAAAAGGAGAATTTTAGGCCAATATCCCTGATGAATATGGATGCCAAAATTCTCAGCAAGATCCTAGCTGATAGGATCCAACAGTACATAAAAGGATTATCCATCACAACCAGGTGGGATTTATTCCTGGGATGCAAGAGTGGTTCAACATTCACAAATCAATCAATATGATAGAACACACTAATAAAAGGAGAGAGAAAAACCATATGGTCCTCTCAATTGATGCAGAAAAAGCATTTTACAAGATACAGAATCCTTTCCTGATTAAAATTCTTCAATGTGTAAGGATAGAGGGAACATTCCTCAATTTCATAAAAACCATCTATGAAAAGCCTACAACGAATATCATTCTTAGTGGAGAAAGCTGAGTGCCTTTCCCTTAATATCAGGAACATGACAAGGACACCTAAGCATACCACTGTTGTTCAACATGATACTAGAAGTCCTAGCAATAGCAATCAGACAACAAAAAGAAATAGAAGATATTCAAAATGGTAAAGAAGAAGTCAAACTCTCTCTTTTCACAGATAACATGATACTTTTTGTGGAAAACCCAAAAGCTCCACCCCTAAATTACTAGAATTCATACAGTAATTCAGTAATGTGGCAAAATACAAAATCAATGCACAGTAATCACTTTCCTATACACTAACAATGTAACTGTAGAAAGAGAAATTAGGGAATTGATTCCATTCACAGTAGCACCAAAAATCACAAGATATCTTGGAATAAATGTAACCAAAGAGGTAAAGGATCTATACTCTAGAAACTACAAAACACTTATAAAAGGAATTGAAGAAGACACAAAAAGAAGGAAAAACATTCTCTGCTCATGGATCAGAAGAATAAACATTGTTGGGGCACCTGGGTGACTCCATGGGTTAAAGCCATTGCCTTTGGCTTGGGTCATGATCCTAGGGTCCTGGGATAGAGCCCCACATCAGGCTGTCTGTTCAGGAGGAGCCTGCTTCCTCCTCTCTCTCTGCCTGCTTCTCTGCCTACTTTTGATCTCTGTACGTTAAATAAATAAATTAAAATCTTAAAAAAAAGAATAAACATTGTTAAAATGTCTATGCTGTCCAGTGCCATCTATACTTTCAATGCCATTGCAATCAAAATATCAATGGCATTTTTCAAAGTGTTGGAACAAATAATCCTAAAATTTGTATGGAACCAGGAAAGTCCCCAAATCACTAAGGATGTGTTGAAAAAGAAAAACAAAACTGGGGACACCATGGTGTCTGATTTCAAGATATATTACAAAGTTGTATTCACAAAGACAGCATGGTACTAGCATAAAAACAGATACATAGATCTATGGAAAAGAATAGAGAGCCCAGAAATGGACCTTCAGTTCCATGGTCAACTAACCTTTGACAAAGCAGGAAAAAATATCCAGTGGAAAGGAGACAGTCTCTTTAATAAATGGTTCTGGGAAAACTGGATAGCTATATACAGAAGAATAATACTCAACCATCCTCTTACCCCATATAAAAAGATAAACTTGACATGGATGAAAGACCTCAATGTGAGACAGGAATTCATCAAAATCCTAGAGAACACAGGCAGTGACCTCTTTGACATTTGCCACAGCAACTTCTTTTAAGACACGTCTCCAAAGGCAAGGGAAACAAAATGAAAATGAACTCTTGGAACTTTATCAAAATAAAAAGCATCTCCACAATAAAGGAAATCGTTAACAAAACAAAAGAGACAACCCATGGAATAGGAGAAGATATTTGCAAATGACACTACAGATAAAGTGCTGATATCCAAGATCTATAAAAAACATCTCGGGGCGCCTGGGTGGCTCAGTGGGTTAAATTCTCTGCCTTCGGCTTGGGTCATGATCCCAGGGTCCTGGGATCAGGCCCCGCATTGGGCTCTCTGCTCGGCGGGGAGCCTGCTCCCCCTCTCTCTCTGCCTGCCTCTCTGCCTACTTGTGATCTCTCTTTCTGATTTCTCTGTCAAATAAATAAAATCTTAAAAAAAAAGAACATCTCAAACTCAACACCCAAAAACAAAATAATCAAGTAAAAAAAAAAAGGCAGAAAAAATGAACAGACACTTCTCCAAGAAAACATCCAAATGGCTAACAGACACATGAAAAATTGTTCATCATCATTAGCCGTCAGGGAAATTCAAATCAAAACCACATAGAGATACCACCATATACCAGTTAGAATGGCAAAAATTGACAAGGCAAGAAGCAAGTGTTGGAGAAGTTGTGGAGAAAGGGGAACACTCTAATACTGTTGGTAGGAATGCAAGTTGATACTTTGGAAAACAGTGTGGAGGTTCCCCAAAATTTAAAATAGAGTTACACTATGACTGATCAGTTGCACTACTGGGCATTTATCCCATAGATACAAATATAGTTAAAAGAAGGGCCAGGGCGCCTGGGTGGCTCAGTGGGTTAAGCCTCTGCCTTCGGCTCAGGTCATGATCTCAGAGTCCTGGGATCGAGCCCCGCATCGGGCTCTCTGCTCAGCAGGGAGCCTGCTTCCCTCTCTCTCTCTGGCTGTCTCTCTGCCTACTTGTGGTTTCTATCTGTCAAATAAATAAATAAAATCTTTAAAAAAAAAAAAAAAAAGAAGGGCCACATGTACTCCAATGTTCATACCAACAATGTTCACAATATCCAAACTGTGTAAAGAATTGATATTCCCTTCAACAGATGAATGGATAAAGAAGATATGGCTCATATATACAATGGAATATTACTCAGCCATCAGAAAGGATGAATACTCAACTTCTGCATCAGTATGGGTGAGACTGGAGGAGTTTATACTAAGTGAAATAAGTCAAGCAGAGAAAGTCAATTATCATAGGGTTTCACTTTTTTGTGGAACATAAGGAATAGCATGGAGGACATTAAGAGAAGGAAGGGAAAAGTGAAGGGGGAAATCAGAGGGCTAGATGAACCATGAGAGAATATGGACAGTAGGAAACAAACTGAGGGTTTTAGAGGGGAGGTTGGTGGGGTGATGTGTTTAAGGAGGGTTTAAGGATGGGATTAAGGAGGGCACGTATTGCATGGAGCACAGGGTGTTATACACAAACAATGAATCATGGATCAAGCCTATGTATGAGTTCCATGGAATGAGCTCAATACCTGCTTATATGTCTTAGTTGTGTACTTCTACAAATCAAAGCAGACAATTACAAATATAGCTAGCAAATTAAAATCAAAATAGTATTTCTATATTAGTAGGAAAAAACATGTTTTACATGTAAGAGGTATATTTTCCATGCAAAATTGTCAAATTTAATGAAGCTGATTGGGCCCCATATACCAGAGCAAAAAACTGTTCAGTTTTTCTCTTTCAGAGTGAAATAAATAAATGCCTTCATCCATTAATTCATGGATATTTCTTTATATAAGAATTTTAAATCTTAGAATTTCAGCTTTCCAAGTCGAATTTTATTTATAAAGTTTCTCCATCACTCTAAACTCTAGGTGTACATAGACACCTATGACATAGCAAATAGAATAATACAGTAAGTACATTATACTTATTATAAAGTGCATACATTATATAGATACATACATTATATATACATTATATACATACATTAAACATATGTACATTATATATATACATTATATACATAATACATACATTATATTGAGAAGTATTTCTCTCTGACTTGAGAGTTTAGAAGGAGACTGACACCTTGGAAGCAAGGATGGAGAATCTTAGAGAACTGATTAAAACCAAGATGGGATGGATGAGTATAAAAAGGAACTATTTCTCTGGCTGACTCTGGCTGACTCTCTTATGCCAAATGATAGGTATTGGTAGTATGGGGGGGATAACTTTGAAGTTTTGTGCCAAATAAGCCCAAACCTGACTATGATAGGCAAAAATATATTTCTGCAGCAAAAAATCCTGTATTTTTCTGGAATAAAATTTTGCTATAAAAATCTCAGGCATCAAGAAAAATAATAAGTGCTTAGGTGGGCAATGAATCTCTACCATACTAGGTATGACAAAATTCATAAGTAGAAGCTGATACGTCCAACCTTGTCCTGCACTATATATACTTTGTTGTTAATTATGATGCCAACAAAAATGTTGACCATCTAATATATGAACCCCCAGAAAGCTTGATAAAATGGTTACTATTAGATCAAGGATTCTGGAAAGTTGGCAATTTAAACATGATTTCTGATTTCTCCACTAGAAATGAAAATCTGTTTCCCCTGAATAAAGCTGTGGTTGGTTTTTATGTAGGGCTGAGTGTAAATGATATTGTGGGCTTGCTAAGGATTATGGTAGCTCGAATTAACATGGTTTTGTACACTACACTATAAACACTTGAATAGGAATAAAATAGAAATTGGACCTAAAAGATTTGGATAGTCTTGCATGTAGCTACTTGACTATGCTTATTTTCCTTGGCCTTTACAAAGAGAGGAAGGATGTGAAAACCTTGGCTCAATTTCTTTTAACTCTGAAGCTAGAGATTTGTGGAATGGCTGATATACTTATAAGGTAAGCACTCTATGAAATTCTATACAGTTATTAAATAATCAAAGGTCTTAACAGTTGATTTGAAGTGATTTTCATGAGGTATTGATAGCTGAGAGAACAAAACGCATGAAAGTGTGTTTGTTATTTTGGGAAATTTAATCAATTTCAGAAATAACAAATTGGGAAAACAGTGACCTCAAAATCTCAATATAGGTATAGATATACATGTGTGTGTATTCATATTTATGTATGTTTTCATATAATTTATTTTTATTCCTTATATAAGCAGTGTCATTCAGTGTTTGCCTTTCTCTGCCAAGAGTATTTCATTTAGCATATTATAAAAAATAAAAGCAGCCTCTTTTGCAGCATTGATGTCATTTCAAAAATTCCTCAGTATAATTCCAAATTTCAATTATTCGTAATTATTCATTTTACCAGTTAATGTAGGGGCATGGTAATATTTAATACCATGAGTCAGAATGAAGGAAGAGATTTTTTTTATCTAATCATAAATATTGTTATTGGTCTCAAAATGGAGATGTAACCAGTCCTTTTTGTACTTTGTCTCACTGTTGCAATTCCAAATTCTATACATTTTATATCCATTATGAATAAATATAGCATCCATTTACAATATTTGAAAAAGTACAGAAGAATATAAAAGAAACGCAATGTGCCATTGACCCTATAATTCAAAGATAAACATTACTAACATAAATTTATGCACTTTCAATCTTTTAAGCTCACAGAATATTTTAATTCTTCATCAGTGAGAAATGAAATATATTCCTAAAACCTAGAAAATTACTTGGAATAATTTTTCCTCTCACTTATGAATCTGAAGGATACAGATTTAAAATCTCTGACACTACTGTGTGGCCATGGTAAAGTCACTCAGCTTCTCTATGAGTCACATTTTATCTGTAAATTGATATTAATATTATGTAGCTCTCAGTATAATTGAGAAAATTAAATGTTGTAATACATGCTGAGGGTAGGACTGAAACTGTGAAGCCATCATGATTGTGTTTTACCCATTCCACACTTGTTAAACATTTTTTTGTCATCACATCTGTTTTTGTTCAGAAATAATACGTACGGGTGTTTGTTTATCTCCTTTAATTAAAGGATGTTATATAATGTTGGACTGTATCCTTTATCTTTTCCCTAAATCAGGATTCTTAGGTAGGATTCCTGACCTAGGGGCAGTGCTCTTACTTAGTCAGTTTGGTGTTCAAGATATTTCTGTCAACATCCAGTTTGATTGGTTGAGAGCCAAATTACGTTCAATCTGATTGTTTAGTTTCCATACCATAAAGGCCGTCAGATCAATTGGGTATTATCTAAATGTATGGAAAGGCCACCTTAGGAAGATAAGAAATCTCCAGGAATAAATATGACATATGTATTCTTTTTTTTCCCAAGAAGGAGAGACAATATTTGTTAACTTCTCAGTGAGTATGATATATTGATATTTAGGCTCTCTTTACTTTGATTACTCATCTGATCTACTGATACTAGGTGTGATAGAGAAACTAAGAAATTCAGTTAAAGCCAATTTGTCTAGTGAAATGTCACAAGATGTGAAGAGCTTAAAAGGGACAAATAGGAAAAGACTTTATGGACAAACAGCTATACATTAGTTGTAAAGAAAACTGTGACTGATTGCATCTCTCCTAATAATGCCTCATTTTTTATGATAATTAGAGGAACATAAAAGTTGAAGAGTGAAAAAAGAAAAATGTTTCTATTTTAAATAAATGTTCATCAGAATGTACCCACGTGAACCCAGTGGAAGACATCCATAGCCCCTACTCCTATGATAGCCTGCTAGATATAACATCAATAAAATCTAAAATTCCTCCAATCCGTTCAGTTTAATCCCTCTGTTAAAATCATATATAAGTTCATATAAATCTTGCAATAAGAGGATTTTTGCAATAAAACACAGAAAATTATGTAATTGATTTTTTTTACTAGATATACTGTTTTATGACATAAGAACTTCATTAATTTATCTCTATATCTTTTTTTAAAGATTTTATTTATTTATCTGACAGAGAGAGAGTGATCACAAGTAGGCAAAGAGGTAGGTAGAGAGAGAGAGAGAGAGGGAAGCAGGCTCCCTGCTGACCAGAGAGCCCGATGCAGGACTAGATACCAGGACCTTGAGATTATGACCTGAGCCGAAGGCAGGGGCTTCACCCACTGAGTCACACAGGCGCCCCTGATTTATCTCTACTTCTACACACACTGTTAGCATTATTATTTGATTTGAGGACATTTGTATGTCACAGTGAAAACTATCAGAAATTCTTAACATAAAAAGGATTCAGTGATTTGGTCTGGTTTTATCAAGTACGCACAAATAATCAACATTTTAAAAATAAAATTTGAAAATCTCACCTACTATGATCCTTCTCTTTTCTTCCTTAACACTTTCTTTCACTCCCTGAACATAATTGGTATAAATAAAAGTACTTAGTGAACCTCACAGGATTTTAGACAGATTAGCTATTACATACATGTGTAGTTCTTGGTATATTTTTTTAATTATCTAAAGTGTTAAAAATGCAAAAGAAAAAAAAATGAACTGAGGAAATGGTAATTGTTAAATAATAAGAAAGTAATTTGCCACTGGGACCATTTCTTTCACTTTGGAACATAATTCTTAGAATATGCTTAATATGTTTGAGAAATTCATTAGCTTTTGAAGATACTGGATACCAAGCAAATAACTCTACTTGTCTAAAGAATAGCTATAATCTGAAAGAGCTATTATCACTTTAAAAGGTATTTAATTATTGTAAGAATGAGTTCACAAACTGCTGGAAGCCACATCAAAAAGCCATTCTATGTCTTAAGCTCCGCTTACACTGTCATCAAACAAATGATTATAATATACCATTTTCATTAGATCCCAGAGGCAACGCATTTTTATTGAGCAAGAAATAAAAAAAAACTGATTTTTTTTCTTCTGAAATACTTTACAAAATGAATTTTTAAGCTACCTAGTTTGGGAACTGAAAAAAGAACATAGATTATTAAAACTAAACCATTCCATAAAATTTTTCAAACATTAAAGACACATTTACAGTGTTTTCTAGGACCTTATAATAGAGTACCTGTTTTGTTGCATTGCAGTTATTTTGGTTATACACTAATCTTCCCTAGCAGAATATGAAGTATTTTGGAAGAAGGCAAATGCCCTAATTTTTTTTCATTTGCAAAACAATTCCTAAAAAGAAAGGGAAAGGCTAGAGAAAGAATTAGCACTGACTGAATGGTTACTATGTTTATGCCACAGTACTCAGCACGGAGAACACTAATTCACTTTATTTTTACAATTACTACCATGTGACATGTGTTCTTATCACCATAATACAGAGATATTAAATAATTTGTCCAATATTACTGAAAGAGTGTACATTATACACGGCTGGGATTTTTACAATTGTGGATTCTACATTTAAAGTACAAATCTCACCAATTAAGAGAGCATCCAGGGAACACTACCAGGATGTTACTGTGACCTCACAGAGAGAATGAATGGAATATGTTTTCCTAGGAAATAGGAGGATTAATGTGATTTGCCATGGAAGAAAGTTAAATCACTTGAAAGACTGGTGAGTAGAGGCTGTTATTTGTTCTCTGATGTGTGTGCAGACTGGCCTATAATCAATAAAGTTTACAAATACTAGCTCTGATTCAAAACATGGGAGTTTATTCCAACAAATAGTGTTGTCCATCCATGCAATATACTACTCTAGCAAGTATTCTAATTCCCTTCAGTAGAGTTACTCAAGCAAAGCCCAAAGTGGCATCTGTCAGAACTGGAATAAAAGACATTTTTCATTGAGTGGGAGTTGAATTAAATGTCCTATATAACCTTCCCAAACATAACAGTTTGTGACTTTATGATAATCACCAAAACCCAAAATAATTGGTATGACAGTAACATATTTAAAACTATCTTCACAAAAGTTAAGTTGGACACAATTATTTATATAATAATTATGGGTTAGATCGGGAGTCAGCAATTTTTTTTCTATAAAGGACAATTAGTAAATGTTTCAAACGTTGCAGGCCATATGATCTCTGCCACAATTACTCAGACTGTTTTTGGAAAAGCATCTTACAAATTTGGTAAAATGTGGGCATAATTAGGGATGATTGTCTCCCAATAAAACTGTACCACAAACAGAAAAGTGGTTTTGATCCGCAGGCTGTAATTTGTTAACCTTGGAGTCATACAATTGTTGTGATATCGTGCAAATTCCCAAAAACTCTCTCTTAAGAAATCTTGATTTCATCTTGCCTCTACTAGTTAACATCTTGGCTAATCTGGCATAAGACACTTCATATTTAAATAAGAATACTTCCATAGAATGTTGCTCAGTTTTCTCTGGCACTAGGATTTTATGATTATAAAGTAATATCTATTTCTTATAATTTATTTGTGCATTTTTGTCTCTTTCATATCTCAAACTGCCTTTTATTTATGAATAAAATTTAAGACACCATTTCAGCTGATGAATTAACTGCCTGAGATTCGAATGAACAAATAACTCACAGATATCATTATGAAGTAATTCAGAGTTTGAGATACATGATGGCTATGATGGTCAGAGCCAGCAGAACTGAACATCTGGGGCAGCAATAAAATGTCCGCCAGAAACAGCTGGCTATGAGAGCCGTGACACATCTGGTTAAACCTACCAAGAGTTTGAAGCCAGAGAAATCTAGTCATCTGAAATAGAGCATGAAGATGCACTACTTATATGGGTCTCATTCTGTCAGCGCTGAGTAAGTAAGACTTCTCATACACACTTGCAGTTTCTTCTTTAAAACTACAAAATAAAATGGCTACTCTCCAGGCATTCATGGCACTATTGCTTTTGATGGATTTGTGCTGCCTTGGAGATTTTTGGAAGATGTACATGTTGAAAGGATTGATTTATACTTGACATAAAGCTAGGGTTTCTAATATTATTCTGACAGCATTTATGAGCACTATTTTCTTTAATAATGTCTTCATTCATTTGGAAAAAGATTGGTATCATTGCCTGAAATGGTTTCCAACACTTGAAACTTGTGAGTATTATAATTTTAGTTTCTCTGAGATAACAAGTAGACTAGCTCTCTCCCCAAGTCCCAAATCTGTGTCTGGCTGAGTTCTCCTCATTCTTTTGATTCTCAGCATAGATATCATTTCTTCAAAGTGGCCCTTCTTGAGTTCCACAGTGTTTTCCACATAAATGCATGTTTGTATACACACCTAAGTGTATTATGTATGTTCTGAATGTTTTGCTTTATATTCGTGCATCTTTCTGTGTGTATATATGTGTGTACCTCCACCAGACTTTAAAAAAAAAAGAGCACGTCTTTTTTTCTCTCAATGCATTTAACATATACTTCTTGATACATAGTAGGCTTTCAACTGATAATTGTATAACATGCAAGTTTATGATTGCACAAATGATGATTGAATGAGGATAAAATGTGAGCAGAATAACTTCATTTTAACAGTATTTAATAATTGCTATAGAGTGCTGCCTGGATTGCTTGGTCAGTTGTACATCTGACTTGATTTAGGCTCAGGTCACAATCCCAGGGTCTGAGATGAATTCCACATCAGTCTCCCAAGCTCAGCATGGAGTCTGCTTGTCTCCCTCCCCCACTGCCCTCCCTAAAATAAATAAGTAAAATCTTTAAGAAATAATCACTATAGAATTACTTCTACAATTATTTCAGTGCTTTCTGGTCAAATCATCACTGAGAGAGTAAATTTGCATGATTAACAAAATAGTTTTTTTTTAATGTACTGTTTTATGTTCAGAAAATGAAAATGATATAATTTTGTTTACATGCATCATTAAATGATTAAAAATAAATAGAATTCTGATGTAATATCCTGGTTTCGATCCCTGGTTTTCTAATTATAAATCCAGCTGGGAATTTTTCCTGAAAACATAACCTCATGCATTCCTACTTCTGAACTCACCAGCTGCGTACGTGTGGGGGTATGTGTACATACAAAACATATTTACTTTGGCTCTTTCATAACTTTTATACACTTTAGTTCCTCATTTCTCATTATATAGTCAGACCCATTATCAGTGTCTGCCTTTCCAGTGCTTGTAGACTCTCCTTTGGAGAAAGAGAGAAATAGTAAGACTTTATAAGAAGAAGAGAGATTTGGCCTTGAGTTTCTTCTGCAGGATTCCTTGAGCCCCTTGTATATTGTGTAGTAATGGAGACAATATAACCTTAGGAGACACTTAATTCACTGGGGGAAAATGGTGATTACACTGTGAGATAAGTGAATGAAAAATGTGAAGAAGATGCTTATTTAACACTAAACAAAATCTTACACACAATATTGTTTAGATTGAACACACATAAACCCAAGTGGATATTTTTAAACTATATAAAATCTAGCCAGGTAATGATTGAGTTTAATTAATATCTCAAATACCAGGTAAACCTTGGACAATTGTGGAGGAAATGTTTAGAACAGTTCATCTTTCAGTATGAAGGAGGAAATGGCAAGTATATACTATCTGCATTTTTTAAATATTTCACTTCTTTAGTGTGGCATTCTCTAATAATTTCCAATATTTTAAAATTACTCTTACTAAATTTATATTTCAAGAAATAGCAAATTTAAGGGTGCCTTGGTGGCTCAGTGGGTTAAGCCTCTGCCTTTGGCACAGGTCATGATCTCAGGGTTCTGAGATCAAGCCCCACATCAGGCTCTCTGCTCAGGGAGCCTGCTTCCCACTCTCTCTCTGCCTGTCTCTCTGCCTACTTGTGATCTCTCTCTCTCTGTCAAATAAATAAATAAAATCTTTAAAAATGAAATAGCAAATTTAAGAACAGATGTAGTCTATTAATAAGTATGTGATTATTTCAAATAATGATATTTGAAATAGTAGAAATAGTTTTAACAGGTTCCATGTATTTTGGAATAATTTTAAAAGCTTATGATACTTTGTTTTTTTTTTAATATTTCCATATGATAATAAAGAAGGAGAATAACACATTGTTCTAAAGTGCTGAGTTTAATCATCCTGAAATAATGAGAAACCATAAATGGACATTTTTATTAGAGTCTGTAGGTTTTAGACTCACCTTTTCCCTTCCCCTCCAACAAATGCAATATCAGTTTTCTGCATTAAAAAATCAATAGCCAATTTTTCCAAATAGTGAATGTGTTCACAGACAATTAATAATAGCTTAAAATACAACCTGAGAGAAATATAGCAATAAAAGTCACCCTGTGCATCAAAGATTTCAGTCATCTTTACTACATGCCATAACTCTGGAGTATAATAAATCAGGAAAAATGAAACTATTTCAATTAAGATACTTATTATAGAATTGTATTAATTCAAGATGTATATTAAAATTATGGGGGAAGTTAAGGAGACGATATCTCCTGCCACACTTACACTATCTCTGAAATAAATATTTTTAATTAAATTAGAGGAAAAAAATCTTTATATGGTGAAAGGAAAAAAATGGATCATCTAAGTACATCAAAGTAAAAGATAGAGACAGACTAAAATATAGAGATAAAGCATCTACAGAAATTCCTGTAATATCTTGATTGATTTTTAAAATATTATCCAAGTTGAAAAGTATTTTAACTGTCAAATTGCCACTCATGTATGTAAATCATATCCTGTCTATATATCTGAATATGAGATATTTATTTGGGCTATATAAAGATAAATTTATATATAAACATATAGACATATATAACACATTTAATATGCAAATTTCTTCTTTGAGGTACAATATGTCCTAAATATACCTAGGTAATACCGCAAATGTGTCATTATTTTTTTAAATGATGTTCACTGCCCTCAGATTATTTTACTAGGGATTGTTAAAATCTTTGTCGTTCTTATCTAAGGCTCCTCAAATCACAATTCTCTTCACTTTTTTCTTAAGAACATATAAGGCAATTGATGTGACTTGTTTCAAATTGTATTAATTCTATGAACATTTATGAAATTCCTAATTTAAGCAGATATTCTGCTAGGTTGTGGAAATAACCAAATAAATAATTGGAAATAATTCCAAATAAAAATAAGACATAGTCTTTGACCCTGAGGGTTCACAGTCTAAGGTAGAAACAGGTGTATTTTTTCAACATTTATTCTTCAACAAGAAAAAAAAAGAGAGAGACTATGTATGTATAGTATATACTTCTCTTATTTATATTATACACCTATATATTTTAGATATTAGTATGGTTATATATACTTCCTTATTACATATATTTTATACTACATATCACATAAAATAAGAATACATATAAGTAACATGAATGCCATGTATATACCTTATATATAAATATGCATAACCAGTAATATAATAGTCACATAATATAAATGTATTAATAAAATTTAAATAAAAAATATCTACCTAAACTAACTTATTCTAGAATTTTAAATAAACTATATCCTAAGAACTTGCACTGTATAGAGAAGCTTATGAATAAATATAAACTACATTTTCTAACATATTGATTGTGTAACTTTGAAAAGTAAAGTCAGTGTCAAAAATGAGTACTTTCTAAAAGGTTAAATAAATTGTACTGCCACTGAATTAAAGCTGCTGAAAGTTCTTAAAGGTCATCTTTTCATATGATTTTACTTGTTTACTAACCATATTACTTATCAGAGAACTATAAGGTGTGCTTCACAGATTGGTAAAAACATTAAGCTCTATGTGGAAAAGATAATATATGTTATTTAATATTATGATTATTACTTAACATTCTTAACTTCTAATTTGCATATTAATAAATAAAGGAACTGACATCAACAAAATTGACATTTATAAAATATATATTCTAAGTTCTAATTGAATAGATAAAGTTACCTCACCCTACCAACACACACAAACACACACACACAGAGAAACAAATGTACCACCTTGAAAAAGAAGGGGCTGCTCACAGGCCAAATAGCAAATTGACCCATTTACCTGTGGTACTGATTACCTCCCTTGAAATCTCTACTATCTCCACGCGACCTTTTTGCCTTCTTGTCCTGAATGAGTGGTGCATCATATCCACTGATATATGTTTTACATTTTACCTTTTAAAGGATTTATAGTATTTTAAGTAATGACTCCTAAAAACTGGGAAGACTTAGAGGCAAGGGAATAAAATTTAATTAGTTTTTATTATAGTCTAGATAAAAGTTTGGCGATTAGGGAGAATTGCATAGCCCCTCACCAATCATACTATTTTTGAAACCCCTTCTTTTTACTTCTCATTATACAGAAGAATTGTTCGTTAGGGCAATTCCTAGAACATATTGGTTATTTAATAAAAATTTGTTAAGTGAAAATGTTAGCTATTATTGTTCCACATATCACTGGGGTGACTTCAAAAGCTTAACAAAACACTTAAGTCCTCAAAAAGTCCCCGCACTATCCATCTTTCCTGTTTTGCTCACCCTATTCCTATTACCTGGAATATTCTACCCCTTAATCTTTACCCATGACTCCTATCCAGCTTTAGAGACTTAAATGAACCCTTTCTTGACCCTGCTCAAGCCTAGAATAGAATATTTCTCCCAAACTTTCATAAAGCTTTGCTTATTTTCTTTTTAAGAGAGAGTATAGCCATTTTAAGTAACTGTTTTTCATTGAAGACAAAAATACAGAAAACTCAATAACTCGCTCAGTTCAGTGTCTTACTTCTGATCTCAGCTCAGGTCTTGATCCCAGGGTCCTGAGTTAAAGCCCTGCATTATGCTCCATGCTCAGTGTGGAGCCTACTAGAAAGAAAGCAAGTAAGCAAGCAAACAAGCAAGCTTGGGAGGGAGGGAGGGAAGGAGGGTGAAGAAAGATGGGGAGGGAAGGGATAGGGGGAAAGAGAAGGAGAGAGAGAAAGAAAGAAAGTAGAAGAAAGAGAGAGAGAAAGATAAAGAAATTGTGAAAATGCAACCAATATTCACCCTGAAAACTAAAGAAACTAAGGGAGAAGTACTAACCCCTGATTCTTTGAGGAGCCAGGGGAAACCAGAGGCTTGGTTTTCTATGAAATCTTGCAATAGTAGCAGAAAATTATCTAAGAACAGGATGCAGGCCTTGATGGCCTTTCCTTTACCAAAAATCACCATAAATAAAAGGGGCAGAAAATTGTCAATGAGCTGGACAAGCAAAATGAGAAAATTGATGATTTTGCTAACCTGATGTAGAATACAGATGAGACACTTCACACTGAAACCAGACATGTGAATATAGTGGACAGAAATTTAACATCTTGTGGGTTTATAAGGGTGATTTTATTATTGCTTGTGCTTATTATGTTGTTGAGGTCTGGCCTACCAACTAGTGGCATTAAAGGGACCACAAGCTGTGATACCTGACAATGGTGAGTAAAGTTCAGCACCCTTTTGGTAAATGAAAGTTGCTCACAATAAATTCCCCTGAAGCTTTGGGGGAAAAAAAAAATAATCAAGAGAGCAGCCTCATAGCATTGAACCAACATGATGCCCTTTTGAGAGCTAGGTTTTGTACAATCATTCAGGTTGCACACTCATGAAGCTGGCCCTGTTTCCAGCCCTTCTGTCCCCATTGATGGTGGATCTTTTAATACCAAAATTGCACACAAGAATACTGCTCCAAATTGAGGAAACTGGAATGTTGTCTGATTTCCCCATATGCACATAACAGTTATTCTCTGGGGAGATCTTACCAAGTCTTTGATTATCCTATGAATATGAAATTATATGGACTTTTTACTTGCATGATCTGCAAAATCTTATTCATCTGCAAAATTGTATTCACTTTGCAATCATATAGAATGTTCTCCAAACTTCTTCTTCACCAGATTAATTCTCCTCATCACATCTAAACATTTGTCATCACATCCACAACCATAGTCCATCATACTTAAATCACCTCAGTTTTCTTTAATGAAAAATAAATTCTAACTGGAGAACTGCCTTCTAGGTTCCAGGAAATTATGTCTCTGGCTCTGCAAATAAAAATCTCTGTGAAAAGGGAAACATAATATCAGCTATATTGTTGGGGTCAAGATATAAAAAGAAATCTACATTAGAGAAAGTAGCATAAAACTGCATTTATTATAGAATTATCCAACCATATACAACATCACTACATAAATAAGCCATTAAAAGAATTGTCTAATGAGGGGAGAGGAAGACAGAAGAATTAGATGCCTGTTACACAAAAATATAAAATGGCTAGGGCCATCTGGGTGGTTCAGTCTGTTAAGCATCTGACTTCAACTCAGGCCAAGATCTCAGGGTCCTGGGATGGAGTCATGTGTTGGGTTCTGCACTCAGTGGGGAGTCTGCTTGTCCCTCTCTGTCTCCCTTTGCTTCTTCCCCCCTATGTAATAAATGGATAAAACAAGTATAGAAAAAAAACCAATATATACTAAATTCCAGAAATAATAATAATGGCGTTTTTATGCTGAAGAGTAGCAGGTTTACTTTAATTAACCTCATAATAATGAGGAGGAGGGTCAATCATTTCTTTGTAATGTCACTTACACTTAAATAATTATAATCTATAAATTATCACCCTTACCCATGGGAAACAAATTTTATATTTTTTCAAATTTATCCAAGACATCCTGTAAAAAACTTTAATTTTTGGAAAAAAAAATGTATTTCAGGTGAGCATACACAACAGTTGTATCCAGGGAATTTGATAACAGACAAGCTTTATTGCTTTGTGTTGAATGAAAGGAGAATTATAATCAAAGATTTGGTTTCTAACTTCTGATAAAAAACTGAATATGATTAGATTAAGGTTGTTTATGGCCATCACTTTGACTTAACTATAAAATCCATTTTTTTTTTAAAGAAACTGTCTTTATAGACAAAATATCATAGTCAGTGCAGAATTATACATTTAAACTGGTTCGGGGATACATGTGATTTTTCCTCCCTAAGTTTCATGAAAAAAAATCTGATCCCCTTTTAATTTTTTTATTAATTTTTTTTAAATTTATTTGTCAGAGAGAGAGGGAGAGAGAGTGAGTGAGCACAGGCAGACAGAGTGGCAGACAGAGGCAGAGGGAGAAGCAGGCTCCCCACCGAGCAAGGAGCCTGATGTGGGACTCCATCCCAGGACGCTGGGATCTGATCCCCTTTTAAAAACAAACTCTAGGGAGAGGAGTCAAGATGGCGGAGAAGTAGCAGCTGAGACTACATAAGGTAGCAGGAGATCAGCTAGATAGCTTATCAAACCATTGCGAACACCTACAAATCCAACAGGAGATCAAAGAGAGGAAGAACAGCAATTCTGGAAACAGAAAATCGACCACTTTCTGAAAGGTAGGACCGGCGGAGAAGTGAATCGAAAGCGACAGGAGGCTAGACCGTGGGGGAGGGGCCGGCTCCCGGTAAGCGGCGGAGCAACAGAGCACTAAATCGGGACTTTTAAAAAGTCTGCTCCACTGAGGAACATCGCTCCAGAGGCTAAACCGGGGTGAAGCCCACGCGGGGTCAGCATGGCCCCAGGCCCCGCAGGGTCACAGAAGGATCGGGGGTGTCTGAGTGTCGCAGAGCTTGCAGGTATGGGAGCGGGGAAGCTGGCTACAGAGACAGAGCCGAGGAGTGAGCCCTCAGCTCGGGGTTACCTTGAACCCGTCGCAGGCTGGATGAGCTCAGAGCGCGGCCAGAGGCGAGGGAGACGGGAGTGGCCGGGGCTTT